>JAOVVB010000031.1:10323235-10347473 GCA_028570985.1 Heterobranchus longifilis | reverse complement strand
ACGGGTTCTCCTCCAGCCTCTCCATCTGTCTCGTTGAAGCAGGTGGAGCAGTTTGACCCAGTTGCCAACAAGTGGAGCATGGTTGCACCGCTACGTGAAGGCGTTAGCAATGCAGCAGTAGTCAGCGTAAAGCTTAAGTTATTTGCCTTCGGAGGAACAAGTGTAACCCATGACAAGCTACCAAAGGTCCAGTGTTATGACCCAGTTGAAAACCAATGGACTGTCCCAGCATCTTGCCCACAGCCGTGGCGTTACACAGCAGCTGCAGTTTTGGGGAACCAGATTTTTGTCATGGGTGGTGACACTGAGTTCTCAGCTTGCTCTGCCTACAAATTCAGCAGCGAGACCTATCAATGGACTAAAGTAGGTGATGTTACAGCTAAACGAATGAGTTGCCAGGCTGTAGCCTCGGGGAACAAACTGTACGTAGTCGGCGGCTATTTTGGAACACAGCGCTGCAAAACGCTAGACTGCTATGATCCCACACTGGATGCCTGGAACAGCATAACCACTGTACCCTATTCCTTGATCCCCACTGCCTTTGTTAGCACCTGGAAACACCTCCCAGCCTGATGGCTGCACATCCCTTGACCTATCTTCATCCTTCCAGGTAAGTTTGTTAATATAAATGTTAGTGATGTTATCTCTGTAAAGATACAGAAAAGAAAGGAATTCTATACCAAAGGTATATCAATGCCTTTTAATGGATTTAGAGCTAGGGCTTAATATCATAGGCATTTTGCAGCTTATTCTTGTTCTTTATCAGTCTGCATATTTCAAAACACCGTTACTTATAATATCTATCTATCTATCTATCTGTCTATCTGTCTGTCTGTCTGTCTGTCTGTCTGTCTGTCTGTCTTTTCCGTAGTTATTTTAAATTGGGACAAATTGTTACTTGAGGTAGCAATGACCATTTTCAGGTTTGTAGGGAAAGTCTACACCCTTTTCTCTACATAGAGACAAAGATCCTAATTAAATTGGAACCAATTTAGTATTGATAGAGTAATTAGATTCCCCAAAGAGGCCTCTTGCTCTGGATATCAGCCAGCTGTCACATCATTTTTGCACATCTGTCATTCAGTATCTTTACTGGTCTACACTTTAATGTGGTTATTTTATTTTTATTTTTATTTTTTTGCATTTTTATACATTTACAGTACACCATTTTTTTTATTCACACAATGTTGTTCATGGCAAATTACAAGTGTAGCATTAAACATAATCCAAGCATCTTTCTGTTTAAGGAGATGATAGTTTAACTACATATCTAGTATAGCTATAATTTACTGTGGTTCTTTCTTTAGATGATGCTACACACTATAGTTAGTGTCCACGGGTCAGTAAGATGTTAGGAGTGTGCATATATGATTTAAGAAAACACAAACGACAATACCGTATGGTTGAACTCACTTCTTGAATGCGTATATTATGAGAAGATGGAAAAAGGATGCAGTTTTCCAACATACATTTTCATTCCTATAGTTCAAATTCAGCTTTGGCTATTGACTTATGTGATGAGCAATTTTTTCAGTTGACTTTGTGTAAGATCTGTGTATGTGTGTGTGTATGTGTGATGACTCGATGAATTATGAGTTTGCAGCATGGGGCGTAGCACCAAGGGTAATTGAAACAGAATAGAAGACTTTTATTGTCCCTGAGGGACAAATTTGTCTGCGAGTGGAGAGAGGAGGGAAGTGTTGTTCAGAATAAAAACGGAAGGAAGGGTAAAGACAACAAGGAAATGGATGCATACTGAATTTCAAAATGCTAATGTAGAGTGCGCTAGAAGGAAGTGTAATGCAGTGGCTAAAGTAGTTCAGAAAAAGAGAACTTGTGGAGACAATGAGAGCGGCACTGAATGAATTGCCATTGCTTATTAAACAAAGGCAACGTTACAAGAGGGAAGTATTAAAACTTCCAAACTAAAGAAAGGATTTTGGGGTTGTGTAAAGCTATTGTGACATCTCATTGTTCTACAGTATAGGGCTACATGAAATCAATAACTACATAATAACTAATATATAACTAATAATATGATCTATAACCAGGACTTAGCACTTAGATTAAAAAAGTACCAGGTTCATCTGCAGGAGGAGTAGAAAAGGAGAAGAAGAAGAAGGTTGGCAAGGAAAGCAAAATGAGACAAAACATTTACTTTCAAAAATTCTCAGCAAGGGTGTTGTTGTAGGGAGCATATGGACTGTAACTGAAACTCACAAGAGTCTCATGGTTTTCAATTAATTGAAGGACATGAAGTCCCTAAAGGGATGTGAAATAAATAATTTACGAAGAAGAAAATAATTCTGAGATGTATGTAGATGATAAAACAATAGTCGTTTTATTGTTAGACCATAAAAGCCCAACTGACTCATATACTTATGAGTCATTTAAACAACAAATGAAGTCTGGCCTTCATCTTTCAGGTTACTAGCCAATAATAATGCAGAAGATGGAATTTCTAAACCTCAATACAAGCTTGCTAATAGAAGCTCGCTAACAGTTTTGCCATCTTTCTTTTTTCAAGTATCATTATCTATAAATCATAAAATCTTAAATCGTAACTATACATAAATGGGATTTTGACTCACACTGAGATTTAATAATTAAGAACTATTTTGCCAAACTGCAGTAAAAACAAAAGGATTTCAGTCTCAAGTCACTTTCATGTTTTCCCTTTGATCTATTTTATGGGGCTCAGTGGAAGGCAGATAAAAGCACAAGACCTTAATTAATCTAGCACTTAAACCTTTATTACACAACAACCTCGCCTTTTAAAAATCTGTATTGTGTCTCGACGTTCGCATTCTTCCCGCATGGCTCAACTGGCTGTAACAAAGATGACGAATCATATGCTGCAGTAAATTTGGTTGTCTAGGGAGTTGCAGTCCAGTAGACCAAACAAACTCTTAATAACCCTACACACTGGCTAGATAACAGGAAAACAGGAGTAGGAGTAAGTACAAAATGGATGCGGAAGAAGGCGTGAGACCTCCAAGTTTGTTTATTTCATTCCTGACCCCCCGATGTTGAGCATTCGATTCATCATTAGTCGGTGACCCAGTCTGTTAGTGTGTTTCTGTAACTGGAATGCCGCCCACCTCGACAGGGCAGTTAGTTTCAAAGTGGAGGTCCTTTCATTGCTTCATTGGGACATTCCTATGCATTTCAATCACCATGAAGTGTTCTTAGCAGCTGCCCCCCAACCCCTCAACAATGAACCGGTTCACCACAGGCCAAAAGAGTGGGAGGAAAGGAGGATGAGTTGAGAGGGGGAGGACTAGAAAAGGAAGAGTAAACAAAGCCTCTCCTTTGCCGTTTCCTGTGCTCCCCCCCCCAACTCACACGGGAAAGATGGCTACAGGCATCCTTCATTTCCTGCTGCAAGAACAGCAGTGCGTACTGCTTAATTTCGCACACCCACACAAAGCACACACATAGCCGTCATTGTACATCTTCTCCACATCTTCTGTTTTCTTCAGAGATTAACCTGTAAACAGTGAGCAAAACTGTACCGTTTTCACGGCATATGTGCAAGAGACCCCATGCAGTGAAGATGAGTTCATGAACCAGTCAGCTGTCTCCATTGTCCCTTTTTCTCAGTTCATGTAGGTTAAAAAAACAAATGCTCTACGCTAACATAAACATCTTGTTGATTATTAACAAAACAGTAAGTCACCTACATATGAATAATTTTGTACTGTGTAAAGCCGAGTATGTTAGTATCCTAGTGCCTAGACAATGTTAGTTGGACTTACGAGTGAGCTCTCGGAGCGTTTGTATTTTGGGGACTTACTGTACTTAAAGAAAGGTAACAAGAAAGGTAACGTCAGCTGGCTGTTAACTAAGCCAAATGCTTAGTTAATGGTTTCAGTAGCTTGCTAGGCTTGTTAGTTAGCATGCTAGCTCATGTTTATAGGTAAATCTTGTGGTCTATAAATATAGTGGTCTATCAAAGAGGGTGGTTTCACATTATCTTGAGCAAGGCTGAAACAGCATTTAGACATATTTAACAAAACAGACAATACCTTAACAAACATTGATGTGACCTCTTAAGAGCTTGTATAGTACAAACCACAAAGTGATCTGGCTAGCTAGTCTAACTCCCGCAGCTAGCTAACATGTTCCCACACGCTAAATGTTGAGCTTTGACAGGTTTTAGCTAATGATATACAGCTTGTTGTCATGCTTTTTGTCAGTCCTTTAAGGCATGTAAAATTGAAAATACTTCATATTTTTGCCTTTAAATTGCCTATGTATAGATAAAAACAGACAAGCAGACATATGCAAGGCATGCACCAGAGGGCAGAGGAGAAGAAAGGGCATCATTAGTCCCAGCCCTGTTTCATTGACCAAAGTCACCCCATGCTGTCTTAAAGCAGGACTTGTGCTTGAAGGAATGCATTGTTTTGAAAACAATCCCTGGGAAAGCTCCGTATATACCCATAGTTGGATGATGAGAGGGTATGTAGATTGATGGATACCTAGTTAGTTGTATTTTTGCTTTCTTTTATTCTTATTTTTTCTTTTTAAAATACTAAAACCTTTTATGGTAATGGAAAGATAATCCGGAAACTCCATGAAACTGTTTCAGAGTCATTCGAACACTGCATCTTGCTGCATCAGAAGCAAGAAAGTGTGACATCAAGCACTGACGCAAAATCACCATGATTCAGGCAACTCACAGTAACAGCAAACTAACACATAAGCAGTTTGCAGGGTTGCGAAGGTGACTGTTGAAGAAAAAGCTACATGAAAGTTTGGATTTCTTCATCAGTGGCTCGAGGAGGAAACATACTAGCAATTGGAATGAACACAAGAGCAAGAGCCTAATTGCTAAACTTAATGCTAGCAAAGCTTACGTTATCCTGTGGTATCTGTTCTTAATGATTTGTGCTGTGTGTAAATTATGATTTTGGCCAGTAAAATATGATCTCAAATGTAGTAAACTTCATAGGATATTTATATGGTTAATGCTAAAAAAGGTGGTGCTATGATATATATAAAAATGTTTAGGGGGGGGTCCGAATTGGAAATCTTCTGTCCACACCTTCAGTTTTTCCTCTCATTACAGTTCCACAGTCTCTGTACCATTTATTTGACCTCATGGTCTCGAATCTGGCTTCTTTCAAAAAATGAAAATTGGTTTTATATGGAGGATATAATCTTTCAAAAAGGATATGAAACAAGGAAATGATCCATAACAATGTCTTCCAGTAAGGCAGTGAAATGAGAACTGTAAGTCTGATGCTGGTCTAGAGGAGAAGTTCTGCAAACTAGGATATAATCCACATAAAATCAAGAAGAATCAACAACAATCAACAAGAACCAGTTAGTTTAGGGGGGAAACTGCAATCACTGACTGTAATTTAGTACTCGCTTGATAGATGTTTTCATTGCAATTGTCTTTGCAGTTCTCAAAACAAAGTTGGACTTGATGGCTGACAGACTCCTGTTAGAACCTTTAATTTCCTCTTTCGCAGTGGAGTAAAAAAAAAAAAAAACAGTCTTGATGAAAAGTACTTCTCATCCAATAATAATAAATTACTTGAGAAAAAAGAGTGGCGTTCTTGTTCTGAGCTGTGCAGAAATCAACATCAGTATATAAAGTAAGGTGATGTTAGTTGGCTAAATGATGGCATTTCAGTAGCTGGCTTGGCTTGTTAGTTAGCTAGATCAGGTTAAATTATATAAGGCTCTAGCAACATAGTTAACCATCTAGTACTGATTCCCGTTGTACATTTTCGAGCTAGATATACAAGGGGGGGGGGTTCAAGTCAAAGTCATGAATGAAGGCGTAAAACAGATTGACATTTCCAGAAGACTTGAAGCACAGTACAGTAATGAGACCACAATAAAACATTTGAATGGTGCAAACTTTTTAGAAAGAGGTCGCACCTCCATTAATAATGATCCTGCCGAGGTTGTTCGGAGCCCACTGCAGTCGTTCCAGTGATCATTCAGCAAGGGGATCCTTGTAAATCAGTGAATAACTTGTCACCAAGTTGTGGAAGAGACACACCTGTACACACAATAATTTACAAAAGCATGTTTTATTCAAGTGATTTCGACATGTTTGGGCCGTTAAAGGAGTTCCTGGGAGGCCAGCGTTTTAGATGTAAAGCAGACTGCCTGGCTCTGATGTACTGAGAAAACTTTCTACCTTGATGGTATCCAAGCAAGAGCATTAGCTTCTAGGGCCCTAATTCCATAAAACTAATATAAATTTTGTTTGAAAATACATTCGGGAGTATTCTATGATCATCTAAGTGACTTAGTTTCATTAAAGCTCTTTGTTTGCAGAGGGATAGATTTTTTCAGGCTCTCCAAAGGTCAAATGGCTGTTTTTTAGGGTTCAGGTTTCCCTTGCATGTCGTTTAAACAGGTGTGTTCAAATGATCTGTCCTTCTCCAACAGTTTTTTTTTCTTTTTCTCGACTGGGAAAATAGGGAAACAAATGGCCAGGGTTGGGAGAGAGCATCTGGACTTTATCTTTGAGAACTGTTATTGCTATTTTTTTCCAGCAGCGTTTTTGCAATTGAAGTGTTTTTTCGGGACAACGTCTGCTCTTTTTTGTTTATCCCATTTAGTGGAATTTAGTCAATTTAGCAGAAATGTAGTCCGTTCTGTTTGGACAGTGGGATTTCATGCCTTAATAGGAAAAACAACTTCAAAATGAAATGATTGAAAATCTTACATGTCGTCTGCTTTCTTTACAGACGTCCTGTGTGAGGTACTGGATTCCAGCTGTGACGATTTCCTGCTTTCTGTGCAATTTCATCAAAAGACTTCTTCTACCATCAAAAGCTCAACGTTAATATTGAAGATATCCAGCAGTGCAGCTTTCACTGTTTTTTTTTTTTTTTTTTTGGATGGTGTGCTTTAAAGTCTTTGTGTTGGGGGAATCTTTCCTGAAACGTTTCCTTGACATTTTATTTTTGAGTCTTGGGACATTGTTTGCCATGACAACCAAATGAACCTACTGCTAATCTGAAAACAGCTAATTAGCGCCTGGCATGTTTTCTTGTCATATCTATGTGCCGGCGTGTACCCACTATTTTGTTCTGGGATGAAAATAGTGTGTAAGCTTAATTACTTTTCTGTGCATCTTTCTTGGAAGAAGAACTTATACCAGTGGGACTGAACAGGAGAGAGGCAGGGCGCAATAGAAGGAAGACCGATTTCTGAATGAAAGCATGAAGATGCCTTCTTAAGATATATTTTTCAAATATTTCACTGTGCTCTCCTGTTTTCATGTCATGCATTTACACTTCAGAATTGTATGGCAGAGACAGGAGAACTGCTTATTTATCCCATGAAGGCACATTTTTTAAAATCATTCGCAGACATGGAACAGAGACATTTTGTCTGTCTCTCGTGTCAGACCTCCTCAACCTGGTGTGAAAACTTGCTGTGAGAAGGCATCCAGACAAGAACCACACACCAGATGTGTTTGTGTATGTGTTTGTACGTGAAAAAGACCAGCATGTCCCAGCATGTTTGATCGTACTATATTATTCATTCTTCTTCCAAAAAGTAAAAAAAAAAAAAAAACACACCAAAAAAACCCAAGCATGTCCACTGAGACTTGGATGGATGATGAGCATTTTAGAAAGCAACTGTCTTTTTCTCGACAGAGACACTGTCATTTTGTCAACACCTCCTAATGACTAGACAAGAGAACTCATTGGTGTAAAGTTAGCCTGCTTAACTTTGTGCTGAGTGGTTCTGTTCTCGCACGTACAGCCTCAATATAAATGTGAAAGTCAGAACGATAGAGAGAGAGAGTAAGGTGAGAGTCGTTCTGTCTGCTGGAGAGGTAATGTCTCCATGGCAACAACAACGAACAACCTGAACTGAAAAGAGAGCAGTGTCTATTCATAGTCTTAATTTATAAGCTTTATTTTACAATTGTGTGTGTTTTTTTTTTTTATTATTAATTTGAACTGTGTATGTTTAGTTTTGTATTTATTGATAAAAACGATGCTTGCCTACATATCCAGCTGTACAGATTCTGTAAGTGTTTTGTGCTACGCATGGCCCGTACTGCTTTGTGTTACATACGAACTGCTCTTTTGCACACGTCTACTTCGTAGTGGCGCAGCCGAATTTGTAGGGGTCAGAGAATCCTGGACCTCTGGCTGGACTGACCTGAAAGCGGGCAGGCTTGAGGTCTGAGGTCATCACCCGGATAAGAATGGGAGGAATGACATTGTAAGATCAGATTACCCAGAATACAATGGAGCAGTTGGTTTGGGAACCCTTGGGGGAAGGGCTGGGGGTTAAGAATGCATACTGTGACCTATTGCAAAAGAGAAAGAAAAAAGTTCTAGTTGTGGCCCAGGGACTTTAGGATCAAATGTAATAGTGTTTAAAATTCAGGATTTCTTATGCTTACAGTATGCAGTTACACCAAAACATATAAATGAAGATACATTTACTGAATGATTCTGAAAACAAAACAATAAAAAGCTGCAATAATACTAATAATGCACCATTCAACTGCTGTGTTTGGTTGAAACCTTGGCCCAAGTTGACTGCACAGTATTGTAGCATGGCCACTTGCTGATAATGCTTTGTCAGTGTCACGATATTAGAACTTGGTGTCAGTCTAATTTGATATGACCGATAAAGACACCATGGCATGCAGCGAGAAATCTGACATCAGCAGCTGCGGCGCATAAAACAACTGGACCTGTCACAGATGTCCCTGAGCACAGTGACAGGTGTTAATTATTATTAACACCCTCGAGATAGACGTTTGCTCTTTTTTTTTCCTATTCAAAATCTTAAGTAAGTGTTGTAGGAGACATTGAAACAGTCCTTAGACTGCTGTTAAATGTCTTTCCTCCCAACATCTGTAAAACGAAAGAGTGGCATTGGACTATAAATTTACTTTTCCTCAGGGTTTTCTGTATTTACCAGTCCTACGTGTTATGAAGGGTTTTATTTTGTGGCTACATTCAGTGACTAATATTGAACTGTGTTTATTATTAAGGCGATGATGATGATGGTGATGGTGTTGATGATGATGATGCTACATTCCAAAGGTCACACGCTGTGTTTGTACTTAAGTATCACAGAATAGAGCAATGGAAAGAAGCTGTAGAATAACAAGTCAGACATAATTGTGAGCACAATTTACAATTTGTGAAGTGTGAAGAGAGTATGAATAAGCTTATGCATTTATACATTGAAGTTAGCAGTTCTGTATGGTTTATTTGTCACGCGAAATGCCTGCTTTATAGAATATCTCGGGAGGGATAGGTTAGACTTCAGTTTCTTATAGAACGCATGACGAGATCGGAAAGATAGAGGTCGGGCCTCACGTTCCTTCCCCGAGCTTCTTCCTTTCCAGCTTCTTCCTTTTTTCAGTGTAGTGCTGCTTTATCCTTACTGCCTTTGAAGTGCTCAGATCTATGCTTAAACAGAAAGCCCTCTCTGTTTTTTTTCCAGCACACTGCACACGCAAACCTCCAGCTAATCAGATAGCCCGTCCTTGCCTCGTCTCAAGTAGCGTTTCCCAGGCAATGGTCAACAATTCCCCTCCTCCCGTCCCACAACTACACACAGCGCTTGAACTGGTAGCTGTCAAGTGTTTTGTTTGTCCTCACTCTCCCCCTCCTTCTTTCTCTCCCACTGACCCTGTTTTCCCTGACTCGAAGATCAAGAGCTGAGTCGCAGGCTTGCACGTGGCATAAAACTCTTAATCATTGTCTGCCTTTGTCTGTCAACACTGTCAATGTTGGGCTGTATTGTTCTATTCTGTACGTTCTAGTATGTTTTGTTATTCTGTTGTCGCTCTGTCACAACCACGGCGGTTAACATTATTTTGTACAAGTGATTTTTTTCACAATGTGAAATTTATGGTGAAATAAAAGAGTTTTTTCCTCTTGATTGTTAAAGGAGTGTCCATCTTTTTCAATGTGTGTTTGATGTTTTGGAGTGTACTATTCCAGAGGAAACACAGTGTTGTAGAATTTCTCCTTATCGTCTGCACAAAAATCAGGTGTGTATACTTTGGGGTTTTGCTTATGGGATACTGTAATAATGTGCCTGTGTGTGTGTGTGTGTGTGTGTATGTGCATGTGTGTGGCACAGGATGAACCACCCCTGCAAAGCCCATCAGATACTTTCCCTTTTATACTTGTGTTGCCATGGCAACTGGTCCCTTTATCTCCAAACTGTGGGAGCTGATTTGGAACAGGAGCACTTAAAAAGACCTTCTTCACTCAATCCCTTCATTATCCCTCTTTCTTACTCACTTACTGCTTTTTGCTCAATCAGTTATTTATTTTCTCTTTTTTCCTACAAATTAATCAGGATAAACTTTGTCTAGTTCATTCTTGCAATGATAAGAATAAAAAAATGCTTAACACGTTCAAATAACGTGATGCAACAAAACTCAAACAGCTCAACCTGCCTGAATGTGATGCAGGACACATTTGAATTGAAAAATTCTCCAAACAAGAACACTTCATCAAATGCACATCTAAAGGAACAATCACATGGCAGCAACTCAGTGCATTTATGCATGTAGATATGGTCAAGATGATCAGCTGAAGTTCAAACCAAGCATCTGATCTGAGTATTTGCGAAACTGCTGATCTAATGGAGGCACAGTGGCTTAGTGGTTACTCAACTCAACTCAACTTTATTTGTATAGCACTTTAACAACAAGAATGTCCCAAAGTGCTTGACATAAATAATAAAATAATATAAAAAAACATAAATAAAATCACATCACACACATCACTAATCCAAGCACAATATATATAAAATCAACATCTCATCTTGGTTTAAACGCCAAAGAAAACACGAGTTTTTAGATGGGACTTAAACACCCGCAGTGATGTGGCCTCATGAAGAGCACTGTCTCCTAGCACCTTCAGGTCCTGTGTTCGATTCCTACATCGGGCCTGTGTGCATGGAGTTTGCACGAACTCCCTGTGCTTGGTGGGTTTCCTCCTGGTTCTCTGATTTCCTCCCACAGTCCAAAGACATGCAGATGAGGCTAATTGGCATTCCCAATTGCCCGTAGAGTGTGAATATGTGTGTGAATGTGTGTGAGAATGTTGACTGGAGGTCCTACCATGGTTGTACAAAATGGGAATAAATACAATGGCCTCCACAGTCTCTAGTTGGACTTCAGAATCTCCTAGATGGATGGATGGATGGCTGGCTGGCTGATCTATTGGGATTTTCACGCACAACCATCTCTAGAGAATGGTCTGAAAAAAGAGAAAAGTTCCTTGAGAAAATGCCTTGTTGATACCCAAGGTCAGAGAAGAATAGCCAGACTGGTTTTAGCTGAAAAGCAACAAAAACTCAAATAACATCTCATTTCACCCAAGGTATGTCGAAGAGCGTCTCTGAATGTACACGTTGAACCTGGAAACAGATGGACTACAGCAGCAGAAGACCACACCGTTTGCCACTCCTGTCAGCTAAGAACAAGAAAAAAGAGCCTACAATTCACCAAAAGTCGTCATAATTGGAAACTGGTCTAAGGACCAGGCAATATGCTGTGACATTCAGATGGTAGGATTGAAATTTGAAAAGGCATGAATCCATCCTGCCTTGTATCAGCGGTTCAGGCTGGTGGTGGTGGTGTAATGGTTTGGGTGATATTTTCTTGGACACTTTGGGCCGGTTAGTACTAAACGGAACATCATTTAAATGCCACAGCTTACCTGAGGATCGTTGCTGACCATATCCATCCCTTTATGACACCACACCCAAAGCTAAAATTAACTCAGACTGGTTTTTCGAACATGTCAATGAGTTCACTATACTCAAAGGGCCTCCACAGTCACCAGATCATCAGATCTCAGGTCAATACAGCAGCTTTGGGATGTGGTGGAACGGCATTATGGATGTGCAGCCAAGAAATCTGCAGCAACTGCGTGTTGCTATCATGTCGATATAGACCAAAATCCCGAAGAAATTGTTTGAGTAATGTGTATCTTCAATGTGAATCTATGCCATGGAGTATTATATATATTATATATAGATTACACACACAATATGTCAGTGTAAGTTGATATCTTACTATCTATGTGAGGAACTTGCACTGACATATTTCTGAAATTAATATATTTTACAATGAAGTGTTATATCATCTAAATTGAACCCTTCCCTTAACCACAAAAGTAAGGAAACCATCTGGTTCTTTTGGGTTAAAAGCTAATTTCTCGAGGGGACCACACATGCAAAACTGTCTGATATTTCTATCCTTGTGGAGATATTTGGTCTCCACCAAGAAATACATATCATGCTCTCTATCTCGCTTACACACACACACACACACACACACACACACACACACACACACACACACACACACACACACACACACAAACATGGAAGTGAGTTTCCCAGGGACAAGACAGTTTGCATTCCTGTGTTAAAACAACTCCCTTTCGGCAGGTTCTGAGACACCAGTTTTACCGGCTTTACAGCCACCGCATTATGTTTCACATGGCAGCGAAACATTTCACAGGAAGACGATGATTCACTTCTCACTTCAAAGGAAGGCCTAATAAATTGCCGATTAGTGAGATGGGGAAAAAAATTTACAATAGTGCTAAGTCGTTCAAAATAGCTTGAATGGAAAAAAACCCTCTCAGTGTAGTGTTTGCCAACTCTTAACATGATCATGCATTTAAGAACTGGGTCCGGCTCAAACAACACTGCCTTTTAGTTGGTTATCTTAAAAGGTGCTTGATAATTACAATCAGCCAGCAAATATATGCACACACACATACACACACGCACAGAATCTCTTTCACTCTCTCTCTCTCTCTGTCTCTCTCTCTCACACACACACACACACACACAGAATCTCCCGCTCTCTCTCTCTTTCACAGACACACAACCTATAAGTTAGAGCAATACAATATAGCACACGCTCCTGTTGCCGGGCAACATGTATGGCAGCACTGTTGAGGTTGGCACGCTTTCAGTGCGATTCCTGAGGTCCCCATGAATTCCCACACTGTCACAGAGCCAATCGCATGGAGGGATGTCCCATTCACACTCAGCTAATCACAGCAGGTCCCTCTGCATTAATGAGTTGTCTAAGCTGGCAGAGATGGGTTAGCTTATCTCTACCAGGCCTTAATCACATTCAAGCAGCTTTGTAATGCAACCCACGATGATTACCATCATCTGATATTTGTGTTGCAGTAAGTGGTGGCTCTACTATAGGGGCAAGTAGGACCGGGCAGTTCTATGAGCTGTGCAATTTTAACTGAATCTTCATAAAATCCTCATTCACTGCTCCATGCATTTCAAACTCTGTTGAAATGTTTATCACGAATTTTGAAAGACTTTGTGAACCAGTGTGTTGTTAATTTTTTTTGTAGATTTTGCTCAATTATAAGACAACAATTATTTAGTGCTATAGATTTATTATTTCACCTAGTGGTCAAAATGTGAATTGTGCTATAGAACAAACACTAATAGACAGCCAATAGGGCAGGAATCATGTTGCCCCATGCTGAGGATATCAGTGATAGAGGAGCAACAGACAGAATTGTTAATGAAAATGTTGCCAAGATCTTGTTCTATATAAATGAATGAATGGAGAAAAAGGAAATAAATGAAAAACAAGGATAATCCATCATCCGAAAATCATACAACCTCCAGATGCCACAGAACATAGAACAAAAAAACAGGCCTAGACATAATGAAACAAAATGCGCAATAAGATGTCTCACTGAAATAAGAAAACATATGACTTTAGATAAATTAAAGATAAATAAGATGAATTAAAGGAGATAAATTAAAGGAGGACGTGACACAAGGTTAGAGAAATCGTCAGGAAAATAAAGCATTAGCAAGACGAGTTAGGGTTGCGTGGCTTTTCCAAGCAATATATATATATAATTTTTTTTGCGTTGTTTTTAAGAAATACAGGTATTTTCCTGAAAATTGATTATGAGCTGTGGAAGCTGCAGGATATGTGCCCCCGACTATAGAATTCACTATAGGAGTCGATAGCACAAGTTAAATGTAATGACCTCTCGACTTCGCGACAGTGCCATCATTATTGTAGACCTGCCCCACTAGCACAGCACTGTGGTGCAGAAGGAATTACAGCTGTTCCACATCTCTAGTGTCCCTGGTTCTATCTCAAGTTACTCTAATCACTAAAGGCAGTAACTTACCCTGATAGGGTCAGTCTGGATTCATCAGACCACATGACCTTTTTCCATTGCTCCAAAGTCCAAGCTTTATGCTCCTTAACAAACTAAAGTCTTTTCTCTGATTAGTTTTTCTTTGCTCGATCCAGTTGAACAAATGATTTAACCCTTTTGAAAGGGCAACTTTAATTTTGGCTGGGCAGTATACACACCAATGTGCCATAACTTAAAAACT
This sequence comes from Heterobranchus longifilis, assembly GCA_028570985.1. NCBI lineage: Eukaryota > Metazoa > Chordata > Actinopteri > Siluriformes > Clariidae > Heterobranchus > Heterobranchus longifilis. The sequence goes on along the minus strand of JAOVVB010000031.1, from coordinate 10,333,091 downwards.
ATTAACATTAAAACCCACCTAGGTTTTAGGTTCCCCTTGTGCCAACGGAGAAGCTCTGTCCCCTGAGGGTTTGACTCCACAGGGCCTCTGTATGTGTGCTGTGTTGTCTGGCACCGGAACGTTGGCAGAGGATCTTTTAGGTGCTGTGGGTTTCAGGGTGGGTCCTCAGGCTTGCTTGCCCATCACATTCCATGGATGCTCATCGAATTGAAATCTGGGGAATTTGGAGGCTGGACCAACAACCTTGTATTCTTGCCTGCATACATTTTTTGGCAATTTGTGTAAATTGGTTTTTCTGTGGGATTTGGTTCCTCTTTGGTGTAACTGAGCCTTGGACATTCGTAATTCTGTCACCAGTTTACTGGAATATAATTGACAATCTATGGACATCATTGGATGTATGTATGGATGTGAGTGAGTGTGTGTGTGTGTGCGCGTGTGTGTGTGTGTGTGTGAATGGTGGGTGACCTCTCTCCTCTTGCAAGCAGTTCCTCGAAACCCACCAAGGCCAACTGAAGATAAATGAATAATAAATGAAGTTCTGTTACTCTTGAAAAAGTCACACTCATGACTTATGGAACAAAGTACTATCCAGCACATACACATCCACAATTCACTGGGATGGCACTCACACGCACACATACACACACATGCACATGGGCAGAAACGGGCCTCACTGCCTACTGAAGAGTCTGCTTGTGATTGAGCACACCTGTAATACATTAGAAGATAAGAGAAAGAAGGAGAGGAGAACTAAGCCATGTAAACACAAAAGAAGAATGTAGTAGAAAAGAGGTGAGTTTCCAGGGGCTCATGAATTAGACCACACACAGGGTCTCTCTTTTTTTTTTTTTTTTTCTCTTCGCTTTCAGTTGTTAAAATCATGGTTAAAAAAACTTCAGGCCTGGCAACGTCGCCAGTGTTTAATTTTGGACTTTTTGTTCAGTTTTGTTTTGAAAATGATTAAATTGTCATTTTAATATATAGTAGCCTACTACACTGTCATGCTTTATGTCTACACATATATAGTGAATGTATATTCAGGGTTATAAGTACAGCTTGTTACTTGAGTATGAAGTGAAAGCACCTCATCACATAGGTTTGTATGCTTTTAAACTTCTCTGTCCAAAGATATATAACACCACTGTTAAGTGTTTGTGACGTTTCTAAGCTCTCTATCTTCCCAGATATAAACTACAGCCTATGGCAAGGAAGTGGAAGTGAACTATCAAAACATTTCCTGACAGCGTTTCACGTTCTGCACACTGTCTCATCTTGACAGAGGTCAAGTGGCATGGAATTTCACCATCCTTCTGTTTTTCAGTGGAAAAAGTGTGTGTGTGTGTGTGTGTGTGTGCTGACACTGATCTTTGCCACATTCATTCCAATACCCCTCACTGCTTCCAATACACACACACACACACACACACACACACAGTAAAATCGTGAGACTGACACAAGATACATGCTCGGGTTCAACAAGAATAGGAAAGGTGTGAACATGAGAAAGAGAATGCCAATGAGAATGAGAAGTCATGACCGTATGAATGAAAAGCAACTTAAACGACAGCTAAAAGCCCCGGTGCCAGGGATAGCTTTAGGTGTATTTGTTTGTGTGTTTGCATAAGCTTTGACTTCCTTCCCCACCCTGAAACACACCGTATAACCCTGCGAACAATCTGGAACCCATTTGTGAGATACAAAGTAAAAAAAAAAAAAAAAAAGAAACTGTTTGCTTTATTGCCCTTTAATTAAAGAAAAGGAATGTGTAAACGCTTTGCCTAAGTGCGTAGCAGCTTCCCTTTTCAAAACCCGGGAGATTTAGCATTAAAACCTCGTTCTCTAATAAACCAGAAGAGTAATTACCAAAGCTAGGAGCGATATCGATTTATTGGGGGTCCAGGCAGGTTTGAGAAATGTAACATCAATTGGAAGCTAATCCAAACCTAAAGAACAACACCGTGAAGTCTGTATCTTACTTGTTATAGCAATTTCTTGATATTTTTTTGTGCAATATGACAATCAGCCATAACATTAACATCATTGTGAGGTCAATTGAATAACATTCATTATCAATTTTATATAAGGGTGAAAACTTCTCGTTCAAAGGTGTGAACATGTTACATCAGTCCATTTGTAACTGAGGGTGTACCTGGGAGATTAAACAAAAGCACTTGAATATCAGCAAACAAATGCTGGATCTAAATGCTATAGTCCTGTTCTTGCTCCATCAAACTTTCACCTGTTTGGTCCCCTGAAAGCAGGCCTACGAGGATGAAGATTCACTTCTGATGAAGATGTGAAGACAGCGGTGCATTCGTGACTCGTGGCTCAGCCTAAAACATTTTTTTAATGAGTGCATACAAAATCTTGTTGACAGATGGACAAAGCATATGAAAATGGCATGGCATTTATTGGCAAGGATATTATGATGAAAAATTATGTATTTGACTTGTTAATTAAAGTTAATTACAATAAATTCTACAGCCAGAATGCAGATAACTTTTGACCCTTGTATAAAAGCAAACTGGACTGGGTACCCAAGTCTCGCCCATGCCTGCCGGGACCAAATGCTAGCTATGCTGTCTGGGAGCTCCAGTTAGCCTAACCGGCATGTCTTTGGACTGTGGGAGGAAACCGGCGTACCCGGAAGAAACTCACCAAGCACGGGAGAAACATGCAAACTCCATGCACAAAGACCCAAGGTGGGAATCAAACCCGGAACCTGGAGGTGCAAGGCGACAGTGCTAACCACTAAGCCACCATGCAACCCTTATTAGTATATAAACAATTGTTTATTCACATCTAACATTAGAATGAGGAACATTGAGCATGATTTTCACTATGGCATGCTTGCTGATGCCAGTTGGGTTTGGTTTGAGTAAGAGACTGTTTGGCATACTTGATTGTTTGCCATATTGTTTCAAGATGACAAAAAAAGCCACACTAACTCGAAAAAGCACTCTTTACAAGTGTGGTAAGCTGAAAGCACTGGAGAATGTACAGCATGCGAAAACATGAAGGTGGACAGGCTACAGCATCTACACAGATCTTATCTACTGTAGCTTCACTCCTCTCTGCCATGGACAGGGATGTGTCCAACGTGTCCAACGTGTCATCTGATTCCTGTTCTTGGCTGATGATTCAGAAAACATTCAACACACGTAGTGCACAACTTCAAGCTTAAGTATACAATGCTTGCATGGAGCGGGATGTATGAGTATGGGTTGACAATGTAGTTTGAAGCAGTAAGTAAACAGAATTTATTAGAAAATAATAGAAGACAGAGCACACTCTGAGGTTCAGCAGAAAAGCCTTGCAGGGCCTCCTCCTCTATCATCACTTAAATGAGCTTTTCTTTAATTAAACAGCATGTGAGCAGATGGCGTGTGTGTGTGTGTGTGTGTATGTGTGTGTGTAGGGAAGAGGGAACCTACTTAGATTATAATTAGCAAAAAGATTCACACAGCACATTCAACAGCTGTTTAGGATTTTAATGTTTTTATACCCTGCTTGACCGACTTAGTGTGTGTGTGTGTGTGTGTGTGTGTGTGTGTGTGTGTGTGTGTGAGAAAGAGAAAGATAGAGAGAGAGAAAGAGAGAGAAATATGATCCATCCCTTAACAGTATATAACATGTAAATTTCCACCACTGTCAGAGCTGTAACTGTGTGTGTGTGTGTGTGTGTGTGTGTGTGTGTGTGTGTGTGTTACATTCCAGACTTTACTGGTTCTGGTTCCTGGTGTGTTCTGGTTCAAAATCTTCATGAAATCCATTTATAAGCACACACCCACTTACATTCCCTTACACACACATACATAGACACAGAGAGAAAGAACTTTTTAGTTTGAGACCACACACATAGAAACAGGAAAAGGCACGTGGCACACAGAAAAAATGAACACGCACGCCCGCACGCACGCACGTGAACACGCACTCACACACACACACACACACACACACATGCATGTACACGTGCGCCCAAGTTCTTTGAAGATGTTAAGCATATGTGTGTCTGATAACATACCACTTCAAAGACCGGCCTGGTTTCTCTTTTAAAGGCCAGACTGTGGCACGAAGCATTACTTTTTGCAAAGGAAATGACATCACAAAATACTGCTGGATCTATTGCTGTTACGAACATGATGATTAGAAGGAGGATTAGATAGCCGAGGAGAAGGCCAATCAGGGATTTCTGGAAACTAATAATTTGCAGGAACCCAGTGTCTGATTAATCACCAGTCCAAAGACTGCCGATTGGCATTTCCAAATTGCCCTGCGATGGATTGGCACCCTGTCCAGTGTGTAACCCGCCTCATGCCCTAAGTCTCCTGGGATAGGCTCCAGGCCCCCGTGATCCTGATAAATCGGAGTAGACGATAAGTTAGTGAGTGCGAGTTAACATGTCATACACAATCTTCATAAAAAAGTACATTGTCAGTCTGCGCTTAAACACAAAAATGTAACATAATGTCACTCTTTTGCAGTTTCAAGAAACTGTGTGTCAAAATACCACACTTATAAACCATATGATCAAAGATAGGGAAAAGATTTGCAGATATTTAGATGCATAATTGTAAAAACTCACAATCAGGGTTAAATACTATAAATAGACACAACAGGTGAATTTCTCTGTCTTTGGGCAATAATTGAAGGAAATGGAAAGGTAAGAAATAAAAAATTAAAGAGAGGAAGAAGGAGAGGGTGAGTGAGGATGAGAGAGAAAACCAGCAAAGCAAGGAGTGGGGCATCTATGGATAGGACTCATTTGTCCAGTCTATCCTATGGGTGCTCAATTGGATTGGGATCTGGGGAGTCTGGAGGCTGGTCAGTGTCCTTGAGCTCTTCGCCTGCTGGGCCTGTGTGCAGGCTGTGTGTACACAGTCAATACACAGCATTGACTTTTTTTCAGACATTTGACCCGACAGACTGGCCTTCCAGGCTGGTCCCCACAGGAATGGGTGAGCCTTGGGTTCCCATGATCTTGTCAACCTGTTTACTGCAATATAGTGGATAATCATGGATAATCAATGTTAATGTGTTACTATAATGCACAATTTTAGCTTCCTGAAAGCTCTATTTTTGTACAAAATGTTCTACTGTATTATGTCCAGTTGCTGAGATATGGTCAGTATACGTTTGTTTACAAGGAAGGCCTTGGAAAACCAGGTTGAAATCCCATTTTTAAACATTTAAATGAAAGAGGGATGCCCCAGCCTCATTTTGACAACAGGATTTCCCTGCTACTCCTAAAAAATAACTTCACCAGCAGTACAGCTTTTTTTAAGCTTTTTTTTCTTTCACAACTTGGGTATCCAGCTTGAATAGTGTTCATTAAAATGTTTTTTTGCATCAATTGTGTTGAAGGATCAGGAAGATAAGGAATTTTCTCGAACCAATTTTGCCAAAATCGGAGATTTGATACATGTGTGTTTATACCTAACTTGATTTGACTGGGTCACATTTGGATGAGCACTGCTAAACAATTAGAGTAACAACTGGTAATGTGGGACATGTCCATTTTTGTCAAATAAGTTTTCTTTCACTGCACAATACACCTTGTCTATGAAAAACTTATAATCTCCCTTCCAATGTTCAAAAAGGGAAAAAATGAAGAAATCACAGATGAATATACATGCATAAATACACAGGATCAATATTAAGTGACCATGTTTAAACTCAAGTGACACAGATACATGCCGGCTACACAACATAGTTCAATGACAATTAAAATATAAAATATGTGCTTATAAGCCTTACCTGTGTGTTAATAGGGAGGATTCAGACTTCAAACTGTGTATTTGAGTTTTTGAATGTATCAGGTAGAACAAAAATTATCACTACTTTTATAAAGGGTAAATTGGGCAAAAATTGTCACTACTGTTATAAACCAGAAAAATGCGTAATCATGTGTATCAATGCGTGTACCCTGATTTTCTGTGCCTATTTGACCCATTTTCAGATTTTTTTATTACTCAAAATGTAATTGTTAGTTGGTTAAAATGAACTAAAATTCAGTTCATTATATTTCCTATTTTGTGCTGAAAAAAAAAGGATTTCACGCTATACTGCACAATCCTGAGCTCTCTATATATATTTCTTAAAAAAAACCCAGCTAAACAAATAATGCCTAAAATGCTCTGAACTTTAAGGGCTACATGTGCTTTTTGATTGGTCTACATAGGATTGAGGGTCGAGAAGGTCGAGGAGGAAGGAGCCCCATATTCTCAGAGCAACAAGAGAGGGCTGTTGTAAACATGGCTTTGGCCAGTAATGCAGTACGCCTCAAAGAGATTCGAACATCCTTAATGACCACACTGTTTTCGTACAATAATGTCTGTCAGGTGTCTCTAGACACTGATGCCATCCTGTATGACTGTATCTTTATAGATGAAACTGGGTTTGGTTCCATTACCGAGAATCCTTTGCTTAATCTAAGATCTGTATGGTAATATAAATAAATAGCATAATTTTCTGCCAACATAGCAAATCAATTCATAGCTTAAAATGTTTAAAAAACTTTAGAAATAGACTTAGTATAAAATTGTATTATACACTCATTTAAAGTTAGCTTTATTAGTATTGCACGTGGTGTTAATGAATCTTCATGAATGATTGTGTGTACGATTCCAACAGACAGATGCGTCTCTTCTGCAAGTTGGCGACAAGTTATCCTTCGATTTTCAAGGATTTAGGTGTTCTACTCTCTAGATGTTCATGATAACGTCTGCAATGGGATCGTTATTCAAGGACATTTGGTGTCCTTTAAAACATTTGCACTATTCAAATGTTTTAATGCAGCCAAGAGTCTCATCATTGTATTGATTTTAAAGTCTTCTGTAAATGTCAGTTTTCTGCCTTCATTCATGAGAAATTTATTCACAAGTCTTTACTTGAAGACCCTTAAATAATTACATTTATTTTCTCCATAGAACATTCTGTATAATAATTGTAATTTGCATTTTGTTGTGTTTGCAATAAGAAGTAAAAATAGCTAATGAAACATTCACTGTTGTTGCACAAATGTTTGACAATCCTGAAAAAAAAAAATCTAATTGCATGGCCATTTTATCTTCTGGAAAATAATTAATCAAGCATTAAGTTTGTGATTCTTTCTGAATATAGACAATAAACCAATTTCCTCTTTAAAACAGTGCTTGTGGCTTTGGCCTTTGTCAGGCAACAGCACAATTGCTTCCTGTCTCTTTTCACATCAAGCCTATGTAAAAATTTGCCGCATTAATATGTCTTAAGGGGATTTGTGGAGTTCGTGTAAAAAAAAAATGCATATTCATCTGGCCAGTAATGAAGACCCAAGTGAATACTTGCAGTGTAGTAATTACATCAGGTCTCATAGTGAGGATGCCTATTTTAGCATAGCAGTTAAGTGGTAACACTTTCTCTATTATAAAATGTATAGGAATTGAAGTTATATAAAAGTTTTTAAAAATTTGAGATGATGGACTGCTAAACACACAGCAGTCAATTGCTTTCTAGTTTTTTTTTCAGTTAATCATGTTGATTTGCATATGTAGATAAGCAAAATACTTGTTAATTCTAGATGCCTCTTACAAAATCAGCCCTACTCTATATTTAGAATAAGAATGAGCAATTCATTTGGTAATTATCCTAAGAATATCCTGCAAGGTCTAGAGAAGCTCAATAACTAAGCAATAATGAGCTTCAGCCCAACAAAGTTTGGGTCAATGAAGCACAATTATCAAGAGACTCCATTGTAATGTTTTAGGAACAGCAATCCTAACCATCTAAATAAAGTGCATGTCCAACAGCAAGTTAAAGAATGGAACATCAAATAAAAAAAATCTGAGCTTGCCAGCTGGCTCAGCTCACTCAACCAGTCAAGGCTGCCTAGCAAGTGTGAAGGATGAATTTACCAGAACAGCATTCAACTTAGGATCCTGTGGTCAGTGCTGGTTTAGGACATTCCCATCTCTACCATTTACATCTTTTAGAGAAGGCAATAGCAAGCATCTTCCCACCTAGAAGACCATTGCTTTTCTCAAGTGTGTGTGGCTAGCTGGGATTTTAAATCAAATCATGAGATCTGGGCGAGGGCTTGGCAGACTCAGTATCTGACTAACTAAAGAATATGATCCTATTGGACTTGATGGTGGAAAGAATGCCTAGATAGGTGAGAAAGCAAGGTATAATAAACTGTCACACTTTCACAAAGAATGGAATTTGCAGCTGACTGCAGTGGTTTTGTGGCACTGGACAAGGCTGACAGCATACAATCATTGCAGTGGAGGAAAGCCATGTGGAACACCACTGGGTCAGAAAAGAAAGCTTCAAGATGGCTTTAGTTGACATTTCTATGGAGATAATTCTATGCAGCATAATACCAACTAAACAGAAGTCATTAGGTACTTTTACACAAAAATCATGGTATTAACTCTGAACCCACAAATCCAATGTTAAGCCATCTCTGTGTGTGGTTGTGAGGAATGTGTTGGAGTCTTGGATTCAGAATATATGCATAGAACATGCCCTTAGTATTTTTGCTTTAACAACAAAAACGGTAGGTGAACTGAGAGCTGAGGCGCTTTTGCTAGGTGTGCAAATTTACATAATTACAAATGAAACACTCTGCTCGGAGGGGAAGGAACTTGTAAACATCACTGTCTCCCCAGTTTGCTGCTATTTCCAACAGATTTGTTGCTTAACTCTACTAAACACAGTTTAAATCTTTCTTTTGTGCTTTCTAGCATAGACTTTGATAGATGAGATACACTGTATATATGCATTTAAAAAAATGACTTGCACTACTGATCAATCTTAATCTCAGCTGATCATTCAGTTAATTGTTTTGTTTGACAACGGGTTGTGCTAGAAATGTCGAGGGTTTGTCTAGTCAGTGGGGTAACGTCTAACTATTTGCTGTTTTTTAAACCTCTCAGTGGAACTCTCATTCCACAATGGGAAGCTTCCCCTTTTACACAGATCATGTTTCGTTCCAGTCACTACCTCCACACTGGGCTTTAAAGGCATGACAACAATGATTCCTGATTCTGCCTCTGTACTGTTTATACAGAACGCTATATGAAAAAGTATATATCGTATTCTGATCAACCCTGATGTGGTCTCCAGGGCAAAGAAGTTTAAAGCAGGAAAATGTCACAAAATATCATAATCACAAGTTTCATGTAAAAAAAAAAACTTCCATCATAGGTCTTTAAAAACATTTGGCACTCTTAAATACATAATTTTTGGTAGCAGTTTGAAACGTTAAAAGAGATGTAACAGAGAAGCTTATGCACACAAACTCAGCAAATAACTCAAGGTCAGGGTCGAACTGGGGGCTCTGGAGCTGTGTCAGCATTGCTGCCCACTGCACCTCCATGCCCAGCATTTCTACTTATGTGATTTACTGTGGCTAACTCATGAAAGCTAAGAAATACTTTGGAAAATATTTAGTGTAGTGAATTCTGGTTACTGCTTATTTTAAAATTTATATATAGTACTGTAAAAAAGTCTTGAGCCACCCATCATTTCTTCATATTTTGTTTCCAAAGAGCCAGACTTTCTTGTATTTTTAATGTAGTCTTGAGGAATAGGTCTTGAGAATTTCTAAAGAACTGGTTTTAGCTCTCATTTTTAGCAAGTTTTAGTCCTCATTTTCAGTTCAGTCCCTGTACCTGAGCAGTTTTAGAGGAATGTTTTCTGTTTGTTAAGCCACACAGTGACCTATGCATTATTAAATCTTAAAAAACATCTAACTTAAGGCACAAACCAGTGAGAAACAGGTGCAGATGATCAGGCTGGTGATTAGTATACTGGTGATGCTGAATGCTGAGTGGTTGGAACAGACGAGAGGGGAAATGAGGCTGCTGCTGAA
>JAOVVB010000031.1:10303825-10316096 GCA_028570985.1 Heterobranchus longifilis | reverse complement strand
CATTTCATTCATTCATCTCATTATTATCTAGACACATTTTCTCACACATATACAATTTATTATTATTATTATTATTATTATTATTATTTTATTATTTTATTATTATTATTTTTTATTATTATTATTTTAATATTATTATTATTTTTTTAATGAATTTCTTTCATTTTTGTGAAGCTGCTTTGAGACAATGACCATCGTTAAAAGCGCTATATAAATAAAGTTGAATTGAATTGAATTGAATTTGTGCTATGCTGTATGCTCATGAGCTGAGATCAGAGGACCATGACACATTTTGCTAATTTGCAAATCATGAGATCATTTGCAACATGGAAGTTTGCATAAGAAGATGCATTAGCTAAAGTGTATTAAAAAACTCCTTATGATTGAGCTTAGGACACAGTTTATATTTGTATTGAAAGTTTATATTTGTACACGACTTGAGTCACCCCTTATGTCTTATTAAATTAAATATAATTAAAATATGTAGATTAAATTAAAGACATTTAACAGACTGCAAAATGCCTAAAGATACAATTTTAAAATGTTAATTTTTGTAGCAGCCTCGGCAGCAAACTCATTTCCCCTCTCATCACCGTCAACCACTCAGCATTCAGCATCAGCAGTATACTAATGACATTAGTGAACAGTATACCAGGAAAGCCATTATACTAGTAACACTAGTATACATTTCTCACTGGTTAAAGTTAACCTTAAGTTAAAGATTTTTTTAAGTATGATTGAATGATTCATAGGTCGCTGTGTGACTAAATGAACACAAAACATTCCCCTGAAGTTAAAATACAAGAAAGTATGGCTCTTTGGAGGCAAAATAAGGAGAAATTAGGATTTATGATTTTCGTTCAGTACTGTATATTCATAAAATACGTGCTACATACAAGCTCACTGCCCATTTTATTAGAAACAGCTAAACACCTGCTCATTAATGCATTTATCCTATCAGCCAATCATACGGCAAGTCATATTAAACATTAAAATGTGATCTCAGTGACACTGACGTCACCCTAATTGTTAGTGTCAGACAGCTTTTCACTCAAATCCATCAATATTTTACAAAATAAAAACATCCAAAAACTAAATGTCATTTTTGTGACAAAAATGCTAAAATAAAGAGATGTGCTACAAGAACTGAAGACCACACTGGATTTCACCCCAAGCCTTAAACAAGGTTCTGATGTAGTCTTGCACTGCTGTAGCCTTGAGCATGGTATCCATCTCAAGGTTCAGTTCAGTTCAGTTCAGTTCAGCAAAGCAATAAGGGAAAAAAAAGCTGTATTCTGATTTTCAGTCCATGTAACCAAAACAGAACTTTTCATGTCCCAAGGCTGCTTTCATGACCTTTCAAACCCTTAATTATTTTTGTTTGCAATCTAAGCACTTTCAGTGGCTTTCAGTACTCTTAGACTCCCTCGGAGACGTGCTGTACAGTATGTGGAGTGAGAGAGAAAGAGAGAGAGAGGAAGGGGGTAAGGAATGAGAAGTTAAAAGGGACATCATACTTTTTTCTTTTTTATGAGTGTGTGGTTGTTTGCTTGAAATTATGGTGTGTTGGCTACATAAATCATACTACTTCATACTACTACAATTTCAGTAATGAAGAAACTATTGAGAAAAGGAGAAGAAGTCATTTAATGTCAAGGATGCTGTAGCTGTGTGTGTGTGTGTGTGTGTGTGTGTGTGTGTGTGTGTGTGTGTGTGTCTTTCTAGTTGATTTATGGGCTCAATCCTGAATGGTCCTTGGCACTTTAATACATAAAGCCCTTATCTGCTGTGTGTGTAGTAAGGTGCCGCTTATCTAAAAGTTTTCACGAAGTAAGTTTAGCCATTCTGCATTTCTACTGTTAGAAAAACAACAAAATCCTAATACAATAAATCGGAACATAAACTTTAGAACTCTAAAGCATAAACTGTTTTTCGCTATCCTAAGAAATTGCAGGCTTTATTAAAAAAAAGAAAAAAAATCCACTGACTTCCACCGTACTACCACAATCTATGAAACATGCTTCGACAAAGGCCAAGTGAAAAAAAAAACCCTTAATATCTTTGTTGCTATGATAGGAATCAACATCTTTCTGCTCCAATGCCTGTTAGTGTTCACATGTCAAATCCACTGAAGTTACATCCTCTACAATACTGTAATCCACATGATTCACATTCATGGGTGTAGCACAGTTGTTGCTGAATTCCTTAAACATATCTTAGTAGTTAACTAGAACCAAATGCCCATATCTTATTTTCTTCTGCAGAATCAAAACATAAAAGTGAGGAATTTACTGACAGTCAGGCTTTGAGGCTCCAACTTACTATAAAAAGACTAAGGAGATCATCATCAAAGCTGCACAGTAGATGTGTCTCCAAAACAGTAGGATTTTTGGAGACACATCTACACTTACAAGTGCAGGTTTAGTGGTCAGTCTTTTTTAGATTATTTTAACTGATTTCAAATGACTCTACTGTAAGTGTCAAAGACCTGTGAAGCCAAGAAGACTGTTTTTGGAGTATCCAATGGAGTACTTATACTTACTTTTTCTAGTGTTAATTTATTGGTTATTATGTTGGTGATAATGATTTTGGCCTTATGTAGTTTTTACATATTGATGCTATGTCTATGTTACTACAATTAATTGTTTGTAAATGTGTCATCAGGTCAACTCGGTAATTAATGATGAAATTTCCCGTGAATGAAGGCTTCAAACCAACTGACATTTACAAAAGACAATACAGTGATGGAACTCTTAGCCACAGTAAAACATTTCAATAGTGCAAACGTTTTAAAAAAGGCCATATATCCATTAATGATATTCTTGGCAGAAGTGGCTTGGAGCCCAAGGCAGTCGTTCCTGTGAACCTTCAGCAAATGGAATGCCTGTGTCTTGAAAATCAACGGATAACTTGTCTCCTGGCTATGGAAGAGATGTCTGTGGGAACTGTACACTCAATCATTCACCAACACCGCCACTACAGTAAAAGAACTCTTTACAGTCCTGACCTCGCTCCGGGCCACTTGATCCACTAAAGGAGTTCCTGGGAGACCAGCATTTCAGGCATGAAACAGGCATGTTGATTATGGCTCCGGAGTACTGAGAAATCTCTCTACCTTGATGGGATTCAGGCACTAGTGAAACGCTGGTATAAGTGTATTAGTTAAGCAGGAGATCATATACGGAAATAAAGTGTTTTACTATAACTGGCGTTTTTTTTTTTTCAGAACAATTAAAAGTCCCTGTTTGATCTGAACACATTTTTCTTAAGTGGAAATTTTGCCTCTAATTTAAATATGTTGATAAATCTTTTTTTATTTTTTTGGTGTACAGTGTCAAAAAAGGGGTTGATATTAGCCACATCTAAATACAAACAAGCATTCTGTGATTCTTTTATATATATATATAACATCTCCCTTTCATTAACAAAAAAATACATAAATCCATTTTAACTCTGAACCTGATTATGAACTAATATGTAAGTGCTGAAATTGGGAACAAGTTTAAAATAAATTTTTATTATTTTATGTCTAGTTCTTTGATGGTAATCCCATAAATCAAATAGTTTTTCTAATGGGTCTGCAATAAAAGAGGAAAGACAAGCTGCTAAGCTGAGAAGATCTCCTTACTCGTTGTGCTCTTAAATTTCACCGACTTTATGTTCAGGAATGCACTGAGACATTACTAAATTACATTTGCAATGCAAAGTACGGTGACTTCCAGAGGAAAAAAAATATGAATGCTTTAAAAAAAAAGGTTAAGATATAGTAGTGGGTTAATGTTGCAACACAAAGAACAGGCGTTATACCTTTACTCTGCATGCTAAGGGTTTTCTTAGCTACCCCAGAAGAATTCCCACGCTAAGATAAAAAAAGCCCAGAACAGGCGCATTACACACATTAGACCTCTTCTGTTGTTGTAGATAACTGTAGATAACCGAAGAGAACTCTTTGGCATGCTGATAGTGAAGCGATAATTGGTTACTTTTCATTGTGTGGAACCAATTTCATGAGAAAATCTTTCTTATCTTGGTTACGTCATTCTGCTGTTTGTGCCTACAATGTTAGCAGGTCATTTGCACTAGCTGAAATTGGACTGGTGAGTGACTCACACTTTCGGTGTGTATCTCTCTCTCTCTCTCTCTCTCTCTCTCTCTCATACACACACACACACACACACACACACATGCATGCATACATGGACTCACAAAGAAACAAGATTCCTCATACTGTTCATGGTAATGTGAAAGTTATATGAAAGAACCATAACAAAGGATTGAAAGAAACAGACAAAAAAGTCCAGTCCAATGTGTTTGTACAGCCATGATAAGTCATCCTCATTTGTTTGCTCTTTCCTTTTTGATAGCATGCCATCACGCTTTATGAGATTAATACCATAAGACTTCATTTCATTAGACCAAGCCTTTGTGTAACTCTATATCATCATGCTGCTATGTTTGGCACGCGGCCTTTTACTGTACAAATGACTCCTCATTAAAAAGACACCAAGCATTGGCATGCTTGCCTTTTGTCTGCCTCTACATTCCAGTTCAACAGCTGGGGATAATGAAATACTTTTGATGAACATGTGAGAACACGATCAGTGAGAAAAGAAAGCATGCACACAATAGCTTGTTTAAATTAACCTGTGAGAATGTAGGTGTGTGTGGGAAAAGAGACAGGAATAGGCAGGTGGAGTTAGTGTGGGTAGAATCTAAATTGATATCTCCACAAGCTGATGTAAGCAGAAATCAGTTTGAAATCATTATATGATTAAAAAAAAAGTGAAAGAGCACAAGCAATCAGTGGGAAAACATCTGGGAAAATCCATCAGATGACACTTGGCACACAGCCAAGAAAGGCCACAATCAAGTTTTGACCATAACCTGTTATCTAATAACTTATTAGGAAAACATAGGCTTTTATTAAATAATGCAGAAATGTTTTTTTATTTAGGCTACATTCTAATCTTGCCTATCTGCCTTTCAGAAGTCACAAGGGGTAACATGGCATTTCAACAAACACAACATTAAATTCAGTCAGTCTAAAACAATATTATAAGGTATAAAGTGTAAAGAATTTGTGATCAGATCCCAAGGGTCAGTATATGCATGATGCTCCTGCTCCATCACATCATCATCAGAACGTAGGCTATGCTGTACAGATGTTTTTTTTTTTTATTTAATAATTATTAGTAATTATCGTATAAGTGAGTGATATTAAAATATTAATAGGTTTCGTTACTGTGAGCTACTTTTAGCTCTGGTGATGAGACAGATATAGGTGTGTACAGGCCTGATAATCGAACTCATTTCTATTATTATTGTAAGTTCTATTTATTTTAAAGGGTTTTGCTGTTCACCCATACGTATGATACATAGAATTTGGCAAGGTGTCATTTAGTGGAATTGAAATGCCCTACACATCATATTCAAAAAGAAAAAAAAAAAAACATGCTGCTTTACAGCATACAACCTAATTCTCATGGTCAATTCTAATCTATGCATATATCCTATGTGTTTAGTCTCATCAGGTCATTGAAACCTCATGCATATTCTGAGCGAAAGATGATTCTGCTTTAATTTGCTGAATTAAAATTTTTTATTGAATTCCAAATCTGCATTAAAACTAGCTGAAACACCATCAACCACACCTACTGATTGTGTGCCACTTCAGTTCTAAGCCGATAATGACAGCCATTATCTCATCAAGGTGATTGTGTTCTGGGAAGCTGATTCAGAGTTTCACTAATGCAAAATGCTTGAGAGCTTTACATACTGTAGTGTGGGTTTTCTTGTGACTAATAATGTATGCAAGTTACATACATTTTGCATGAATCTGTCCTGAAGTAAATAAAATAAAACTTTGGGTCATTAAAGGAAAAAAAAATCCACCCTCAGCTACTTATTAATATTCATTAAAAACATCTTTATCATTTTTATATTACCGTCAACACCTCATCAAAGATTTATTTACTTTGAGTTTTTGGTTTGTTTGATTAACACGTTGGCTTAGTTTGACTTTAGTTAACAGTTTACTAAATGTCCCGTGGTGCTGCCTGACAGGGACGCAAGTGTCTCTTCATGCCCAACTAAACAGCCTAATGCAGCAGAGCTTTAATCTTTTACTTTGTCCAGCTCTCTCACCTCCCCACCTGTACACTTTGTCATATTGCAAAACTTCAATCTTCAGGTTAATACTGCAGTGACTTCACGAGAGGGCAAACTTATACAGCAAAGTAGCATCAGAAACAACAAGTTTCCTGTATAATATGATACAAGTATAAATTCAATAATATAATAATATGATATAGGTATAAAACATTTTAATGTGTTTCAGGGTGGAGTTTTACTTTTAGCTAATTTGTAAATGTTTAGCCAAATTATTTCTTTATCTGTTTTAACAAACAACTTAGTGCTCTCTTACTTGTTCCTACACCCTTCATTCTCTTAATGTCATTCAGATTATATTTAATAAAACTACCAGGACCTCATGTAGATGCATATAGTCATTTTATATGTAAAAAAAAAGCTAATGTCTTCTGCAATTAACATCAATAATGAAAGCTTAGGCAACACATGTTCACTTTTTCTCAATTAAACACCTCATTTTTTCCCTCTTGTCCTACTGCCACTAACATCATGTTATTATTTCCTTGTATTCAGTTGTAATGTAATGTACGCTTTTGACAACAATCTTGTTCTGTGTAAAGAGACATAAACACACACAAGCCGAGGCCAAGGCTCAGCCGATCTCATTAAAGCAAATGCTGTGGCTAATAGAAAAAAGCTGGTCTGACTTCTGACAAGGGCTATGAGAGAGAAGTGAGTTTTGATATACTTTATTTTATTGCGAAGTCAGAAAACAAGAGTTTGTTAGGAACTACAGTACGAAGAATTATTATTCCAATAAATATAAACACTGTGAACATTATTATTACCGTTTTAAGGTAAAATCTTTATATTGATATTTTTGGACCTTTGGATTTGTATAAGAAGGAGAAAAGGCATATTTCTAGATTTAATTCCAGTCTTTTGTGAGCACTGTAGTGATACTCTGACCTACACTGCAGGATTATAAGGTGATATTGGCTTATCCTAACAGCTTTTTTGCTGATTTGGCTGTAAGAGTGCTTTTGGGAAATGAATAGTAGATGAGTTTATGATGCAATATCCCGGCAACGTTAACCACGTTTTCTCTAGATGTTCACATTTCATTAACCTTCAATTCTCCCCTTAATGGCACCGTGTGCAGCATGACCAGCTGTTACCTGAATCTTCAAGTGTGTGTGTGTGTGTGTGACTGCATATGCACAGAAAAAGAGGTCTTTGGGGGCAATCTTAGTCATTGATACTGAATTATCGAGACAGTCATCCGCCCCCTTACACAAAAACACCCAGATACTGTACATGCTAGGTGGCTTTAAAGGCATAAATATTTCTTTCGACCCCACCTGTAGGTAAAGATAACTCATTTTAGTAAAATCAGTTAGGCAAGGCTGCACTTCCGGGGTTGAGGGTTCAATTCATGTGTCGGGTCTGTGTGCATCGAGTTTGCATGTTCTCCCCATGTTTGATGTGATTACCCCAGGGACTCTGGTGTCCACCCTCAGTCCAAAGACATGCAGATTCAAGCAACATAGAAAATGAGTGAGAGAGAGAGGGATTGAGAGGGTCTTACATCACTGTACAGCAAAATGAAAAAAAAATTACATTAGAAATGTAAACATGGGAAACATTCCTTAGGCAGAACTGTACATGCAGCACAGGATGGGGAGTTAGCATGCAGTCTTTCAACACCTTCAGATGTTCCAGTCTGTCAGGCCACAGATTCTTATCCACATCATAACGCAGCACTAAAAGAACATCTTGGAGTTTCTTATCCACCCACTGCAGATGTCTCCTGTGATGTCCTCACATAATGCATCTATGTCAGGTATTTTAGAGAACTTGTTCATCATTAGTTGATCAATTGCTTTCCCCTTTACTGGTGAAGTCAAGATTAATCTGAGAGCACATCATTAATTCAAGACAGATTTACAGTACAAAGATTCTAATAGAAATGTATAAAAAAACATGCTTGACAGATTATGACAACTGGTTCACCCATTTTATATTTAATGACATATACAGTACAGTGAACTAATGCCTCTATGATATAAGGAGGTAAGATTATCCAACAGAGAAGCAGCGTATTAGATTTTAATCAAAATTATAAATCTGATAATGTAGGAAACAGCAGACAGATGTACATGAATGTACAAAAACATTTGCAATTTGTTCAAAAGAATGAGAGATTGCTTTTATTATATGCACAAGTAACAAGATGGTGTCTGAGAATACCTGTAAGTCTGTGGTCTCAGGTATCTATGTAAATAAAAGAGCGGTTTTGTCTGTACATTGGTCAGAACTCGCTCCTTCAATGACATCTTTACGTTTGCTAAATTGGAGGACCAGAAATCAGTCTCAGAAAATTTTCTGGCTGTTTGTATGTATGTCTGTATGTCCAGCCAGATTTCGAATTTGATTGAATTAAATGAAACTTTTGCAGTACTTATATATCTGCCAGAAGTTAAGCCTGTACCATAAGTGAAATCAAAATGTTGAGTCAAAGCCATGTTATTAACAGTTACAGTATGTGCCGGATTTAATAATTTACTTTAAAATGAGCTACTAATAATCTACTTGCTCAATGAAAACAAACACCTGCACCAATAGATAATAACAAAAGCTAAACTGAATATTTTTACTGAAATTAGTTATTTTCACAGCTGAAATTAGAGCACTGAAGTGGTACTGTATAATGAATTTTAACATGCTGGAGTCATTTTAAGACAAAACTTAATATAATCCAATCTACTTTTTCGATTTCTCATCTGTGATTCACTCTCCGATTACTGAACATGTGTATTCGGCTGACTACGAAAGAAGTACCACTGAGCATAAAAATGACATAAACATAAACTTTTCCATATCCTCTCTTTCCTATTGATTGTAATAAGATGAAATGACAGTGGATTCTAAATCTTTTTATAAACCAAGTAGATTTTGTATAATTTCCTAATATTTAGCCACCAATCCAGTGGAACCATTATAATGTTGTCACACCAAACTAAATTTAGTGAAATCACAGTTTAAATAATTAAGGGTTTCATTATCTTTTTAAGCAGACATACATGTGGACTTCAACCTGAAATTATAATAATATCACAAATTACATTGAAGCTGATGGATTTATTTTTAACTTTAACCTTTTACCTATGTCTACTAAAGGATAAACTGATGTTGAAAACATTGTCCTATCTACTGTAGCTATCATGCCCAACTCCTTTCCATACCCGGCTATTCACCCCACCCCACACATAAACATATACGGATATACACCCACACAAAGCCCTTGGTTAGAATATGTAAATGTTCAGTGTACTTCTGCTTCCTGCTTTCACTTTTAATGAGGCACCTATTGAGAGGATTCTCACATTGTACTGCAGAAAATGAGTAATGACACCCTTCTTTATTAACCTACTCAACACATTCAACACTTACAGTACTCAAGCCCATGCATCATTTCTCAGGTCTTTGACCCCAGTGCTTCAGCTGTCACTGACCGTCATTACTGTATATCCTCACACCAATTCACTTTTATCTGTGTTCATACAGACATCCATTTTATAAGCTGTTATCCAGAACAGAATGTCATAATATGATTCACAATGTAAAGAGAGTTTATTTTTTCTCCTGCACAAACGTACTCCTTCCATGTACTAACATGCGTTTCCTGGTGAGTTAAAGACAAAGAATTTGCTTTTGATTTGCATGAAAGGCCCAAGAGCAGCAAATATGTACCTCATCCTGGTACATCAGCTCCAACATCCTCTGTCTCTCTCTCTCTCTCGCTCTCTCTCACTCGCTCTCTTTCTCTCTCTCTTTCAATGTTGCTAAATATGCAAGAAAGGTGTGACACCATCAAACTGTCACTGTCATACCTGAAGCAGTCCATGTCCAAGTCCAAATTGCAATATGAACAGTTTGACAGCAAAACGAGATTTTAAGAGTTTTAAGTAAGGTGAGCTTTTAAGAATAAAGCAAGAAGAATTGCAAACTGATAGAGAATATATTTAGCATTATTTCCTTGAATAACAAGGGTGTTAAAACGCACACTTATTTGACAAAATATTTGTAAAAAAGGCTTGGATTATCTAAGTATGAATTTTGTGTGATTCTGTTTTTTTAACCAAAAGCTATAACTCCACCTCCCACAGTTTTGTCAAAATGGACTACTCAGTCTGCATCCTGTTTTGTCTTCTTTTTAGTATGCAATTTAGTATTAATAATATGTTGCTTGAGTTATAAAAAACATGCAGAGAAACCTTGGATTGCGAGTAACTTGGTCTGCAAGTGTTTTGCAAGACGAGCAAAATTTTTAAATACATTTTAAATTAATAAACGAGCAAGGTCTTGATGTACATTACGAGTAGTACGCATGCACTTTGTCTGCCGAGCATCACGTTATTACTGAACCAATGGTTCTTCTCTCTCGCGCGCTGCGGGATTATGGGTCCCGTCGGCTCCCATGCTCAGTCTCACTGTGTGTGTGTCACTTGTATAGTCAACATCCGTGCACGTAACAGCTGTTTACTATAACGTTGTGACCACGTGTGTGCACGAGTGAAGCATTTTTTTAAATTTTGTGTCTAAGTGTAGTGACTGGGAGATAATTTTTTTTAACGATAATGCAATGTCACATTTGGTAACATAAACACTTCGGATACGTGTCAATGTTGCTGTGAAAATTTCACCCTACTGAAATTAAGTATATAATATTTATTTAAACAAAAAATTATACTATTATAAAACATATGCTATTGAAATGTGTATAACTTGTTAATAAATTATTTTATTAATTTACAAGATGTAAGGAGATTTATTTATCTTTTAAAGATTACTAGCCTATATAATACTAAGGATTTCTTGATCTTAAATTTAAATTATTGTGTCCTATTAATCTGATGTCATCCTGAATAATAATAATAATAATAATATATTTAGAAATCCTTTTCCTTTTGCTCCAATGAGTCACAATGACTGATGGGAAAATTTTTATTCCTTTTTCCGGCGAAGTGAAGACCCATTGTTCAGTTGTTCCACACAGCGTTCGCAGTTCCCTTTCAACTGAGCAGTTTCGCTCCCTGCGGTTTGGAATCACACTTAACATGGCTGAACACCCTGGGAAGTGTTCCTTGCAGGGTACTTCAGGCCAATTGGAACAAACCTATTGTATCAGAGAGCAGTGATTTTGTGTGCGTGTGTGTGAAAGTCATCATACACAGTAGCCCCCCACCACCTCCTCCTCTTCTCTCTCATCTTACACCAGCCATAATTCTTTTCAAAGGTAAACAAAATAAACCAATTATTTTGGTTTATTTTATTTTTAATTTGGTTTATTTTTACTTAATATTTAGTATTACTTATTTTTATATGAATATTTTTGGGTTGTGAAACGAATCATCAGAGTTTGCATTATTTCTTATGGGGGAAATTCACTCTAATATACTAGTGCTTTGAACAAGCACGGTTCTAGAACAAATTGTGCTTGCAATCCAAGGGTTAACTGTATAGCAAATTCATGCGTTGACTGCTATTCAGACAGCAAGTAGTGGCAAATTAAATCAAGGAATAAGTGTTGAGTTTTGGTGCACATGAGACCTTTCTAATTACAAACATTGTTGAAGATCATGAGAAACAAAATAAGAAACAACAAAATACAAAAACTTCAGTTTGGAGCATCATCAGCTTCCAGTAAAAGTTTCAGGTTCACTTCAGTACATGACACCAGCTCCCTATCATATCCCTTTTCTTGTCTTCAACATTTAAACATGTTCAAACCACAGGAAGTATCCTCACTTTACTGATTAGGTGACAGAAAGAAGAGATATTATTGGTTCATCACAACGTGTCAGAATTGTTTTGGAAATCTGACAGCTACGTGTTGTTCTTTGCTAAAAATGAAAGTTTAAAACTTATAAAATAAGGTTATATACTGTAGCAGTTTTCTGCTTAAACATTTTGTTATTGACAACCTTATGTGTCAGGGAATTATAATTTGCCAAGGTTAGTAAAAGTCCAAAAACTGACTTTCTTGTCAGATAAGAAAATGAACAGTTTCACAGGAAAACACATTTACAGTATATAGTATTCCTGGTGAAGAACTACAGGAACCGTTTGACCTCTGTAATTGTTAACAAAGGCTTCTGTACCAAATATTAAAATTTTT
>JAOVVB010000031.1:10287249-10298161 GCA_028570985.1 Heterobranchus longifilis | reverse complement strand
CCCCAACATGGTGAACACACCGACATCCCCGCAAGGCATGCTGGTCGTCAGCCGCCGCCCCGCCCACGCCACAATATATATATATATATATATATATATATATATATACACACACACTATCTTTTATAAATATAAAATTATATAATATATGATATATATTATTTATATATAAAATAGACTGGTATTGTCTGGTACTGTGTACCACTAAAAGACTCGGCATGCAGTGTGAGTTCAAAGCAGCTACCTGATCACCCACATTCAAAACCAGTCACGCAAGCACTTTCAGCAAGAAAATACACCTGCTAACATTATGTGATCTTAAACAACACTTTATCTCCTTAGTAATCACCAGTCATACCAAATTGCCTCTGAACCATCCGGGTTGTGTTTCTACCTTTCATTACTGCTAGGCAATGTGAGTGTGAACTTCCGCCAGCACATTGACAGATTAATGACTCACCTCACCACTTTGTTTACAGCTAACATAAGCTACAAAGCTAACTAGCTTTAAACACAATGCTGAAACTTAAATCCCTTTTTAACCCCTGAACAAGCACTTCTTGTTGTGTGGAACAAGGGATTCTACACACTACATAGTGCACTAGATTTCTGTTTTACAATACTTTGGTTTCAGCCACAGAACTACAGTTAGTTAGCCGAGGCTATTCTAAAGCACAAAAAAAAATTGACATAAAGAGAAAGAGGTTTACAGGAAGGTCCTCCACCTCCATGGTTTATTCTATTTGCCTTTTATTTTACCAATAAGAACTTAAACCTTCACCCCTGATTATAAATGAATAATAGGTTGGGCTTCAATCAGGTCAAGGAGGACAAAATGGTCTTTTACACATTGCCTAAAAAACCAAGGGATGTAATGGTCATAGCTCTTTTTGGGAAGGATAAAGGGATATCCTTGAAAATGGAAAATAGAGATACTGTGATAAATACTGACAAATCAGATGTGTCACACTTACAACTAAATGTTCTCAGACCAAAAAAGGGTAAATTGACAGAGTTGATGTCCTGATGATGGGGGACTGAGGGTTCATCTGACTTGTTTTTGAAAGACAGTCTTAACACACAAAGCTCTAATGTTTCTGTGAGTCAGCTGTTTGCTCAGGCTGTGTGATTAAGCAGCTCCTCTCCTGCCACTTTCCTTTTAAAGCAGCTGTCAAGGCTCTGGAGAAACGTCCAATTCACGGGAATGTATATCAGAGTACTGTTCAAGGCCTTTGGTTAAGAGTGATGGCAGTAGACACACACACACTCACACATGGAGGATTTACTGTATGTCCTGCTGTCTCACACATCTTTGTGAATGCACATACATTCATAATGTATCTCTATTACATGAGATTAATGGAAAAATTCATCATTGCTCAACAACTGTTTCACTTAAAATTTTCATTCAAACTTTCACTGACGTATTAATGTACAACGTGACTGTGGTCAAACAGATCAGGTCCAGAAGCTCAGAATGCTAATACCAATGGCATCAACATCATCACACTCAACATCTTGTAGATCTCTTACTAGCTGAGGCAAGTTCGCTGCTTATCACAGCCCCTCAATTAGCGGAACCGCAGATGCTGCTTAAAAGCTATTAGAATCACTAGCTAACATGGCATAGGTTTCTCTCTCTATGAAAGCAACTGCTTCCCACTGCATCCTGGAACCTTTAGTCTACAAATTCCAAATTACATATTTCATTAAAGGATCTAGGATCTAGTAAATGGTGAGTGAGAAAAGAAGTTCTTGCTCTTTTTCTTTTAGGGAGTAAACACCAAAACCTGATTGTTATCCCATGTACTCGCTCTGGATAAGAGCGTCTGCCAAATGCCTAAATGTAAATGTAAATGTACTTGAGATTATGTCATGTGATGAATCAGGGAAGATAGTTAGCCATCTGAGAATCATAAGAAGTGGGATTTGTGTTGTTGATCTATGCAGATCAAAATATGATTCCCTGATAAAGCTGAAAATTTGTTATACCCTGATTATGCTGGGAAATTGACTTTTTTGATGTGTTTTTGAGGTTATATATTGATTTTTTTTTAATTCTTATTCATAAGTAGGTGTTCCTACACACACTCCCCACACATCAATTCTATGTATGATATTATAACAGTTCAGTCAAGGATTGTTGTATGACTTCCCTTGTCAGAGTTGTGCCTGTGTGCACACTCCAATTTCCTCTGACCCTGTGCACCCTGTCCAACACGAACATTTATGAGTGGTTGGCTCAAGTGCTTTGAAAAAATACAAGCTGAATGTCCATCAGTCAAACAGTCACAAGGCTAAAGCTGTTTCTCAACTCTAACCCTTCACTGATCAATCAATATACGTAGGAACCAGTGTCATTCTGCAAGTTATACAGTACATCACCTAATTTGAGCTGTTATCTCTGAAATGCGACATAATCAATTTAATTCAGTTTTATTTGTATAACCCTCTTAACAATGGACATTGTCACAAAGCAGCTTTACAGAATCATATTATGGAAATCTGTATGAAATGTGAGAAAATATGTATGAAGCAAAATCAGATAATGCGACACTATAGTGGAATGACTGTCTTTTAAGAGTTATTTACAGTAAAAACCTCTTATCAGCCATACAGGTCAACACATAGTAAGAATAAACAAGGTTCCAGACTTACCCAGGTTTTGTGCTGAGAAGAAAAGTTGCTAACACTGGACTGCTAGGATTAACAATTGTGTGAAGAACCATGACATCACAAAAGTGAAACCAAATAGAACTTTGAATCTGGTGTATATGAGGCATATTCCAGCATTTCCGATTCATTAAACAACTGTTTCTCAAAGTGGGATCAGGGGACCACTAGGAGTCCATGAAGCACAACCATGATATTTATTTTGCTTCAGTGATGGAAATCACAATATAGTTATTAGCATGCTTGACTGTTCACTTGAATTAAATGGGCTTAATCCAAACCTCAGCAATGTCAGCTTGGTCCTGATGTGTACTCTTGATGGAAAGTTCAAGAATAAAAGGTTCCAAGGAATAACCAGAATATCACCATATACATATACAGTACTGTGCAAAATCCCCCCCCTCAATTCTTCATATTTTGAGCCAGACTTTTTTAATGTAGTCTTAAGGAATAGTTCTGAGGGACTTGTTTGTCTCTCATTTTCAGTCCAGTCCATGTACCTGAGCAGTTTCAGAGGAATGTTTTGTTTGTTAAGCCACACAGTGATCTATGAATCATTCAAGGTTAAAAAAAACATCTAATTTAAGGCATGAAGCAGTGAGAAACAAGTACATATGAGTGGCTGGAAAAGATGAGAGGGGAAATGAGCTTGCTGCTGAGGTTGTAAATAAACAACCGCATTTTAAATTGTGTCTTTAGTCACTTTGCAGCCTGTCACTGTAAAAAGTTCCCATTACTTTAATTTAATCTCCATCATTTCATATACTTTAATATGAAGAAATGAGGAGAAATGTGAGAAATGCACAGTACTGTAAATAAGGAGCCTGATATTTGAATAATTGAATTATGCTTCTGCGTCTCCTCTCAACTTCTGGAACTCCGCTGCTATTGTAGATGATTCCACCTAGATATTTGCACTTCACAAAAAGTCTCATTATTTGCTCAGTAAACACTTATACAAGGATACTCTAGACTGTACTTAAGGACTGCTGCTGTAACCATACAGATCTTTACCCTTTGCTTCTGATACTGATTTTCTTTTTTTAAATATGATCATAATGAACATACTTTCACACTTAATGCTGCTTTACATAATACAGTTGTCAAAGTGTATTGATTTATGAGACCAATTTTCGGTCTCACATAGAAGAAGATAAGTCTCTGGGTCTGGTTCCTTTCAAGGTTTCTACCAGATGTTGTCTCAGAGATGATTTGCCTTGCCACTGGTACGTCTTGCTTGCTTATTAGGGGAAAAGTACACCCTATAGTAGTGAAAATAGTCCCTGAATTGAGACTCCCTGTGTTAGACTGATACAATGATTGATGGATTGGTGGTTTATTGACATATGTGTATATGTGTCCCCATGTGTGTTTGTCCCAGTGCTATCACTGTAGAATGTGTCTCTTTTTACTTTGTGGCAAGTAGTGGCATGATGACATATTTTTAACTGTTGTTTTGATGTTATGCATTTAGCATAAAAAAATTTTTTTACCATGAAGTGCATTGTGAGCATGTGTGTGGGACACACATACTCTCAGGTGTCTGTTGGATATCTACTTTTATCTTTCATCTTTATGTGCAGTGTGCCAGAATAAACATGCTCGGCTTTGAAAAGCTCACAGCATGATTGTGGGCGTCAAGCATGAGTGTGTTTCAAGAATTACATTGTGCGTCCAGAATGATGATGATAAGAAGAAAAAAATCTGAGAGTTTTTAGGGGTTTTCCCCATTACCTTACCAGAAGGTGGATGGCCGGAATAACTGGAATAAAAAACTAATAATAGACATGCTCTCATAAAGTGCTAAAAACAAAACTGGAACAACAAAAGAATAGAGCACTAAGGGTGAAACACACAAGTACTTAAAATGCAAATAATTTGTTTTGTTACATACATACATACATACAGTATATACATACATACAGTACATGCTTACAGTATATACATACATACATACATACATACATACAGTATATACATACATACATGCTTACAGTATATACATACACACATAGAGTACATACAAGCGGGTTAATCTATGGAATGAAGGCATGAAAACTATTAACAATTACAGAAGACTTCAAGCACAGTACAGTGATGAGATCCTTAGCCACAGTGAAACATTTGATTGGGGAAAACATTTTTAAGAAGTCCATAGCTCTGTGAATTATGATATACTGTATGCCTACATACACTGTAAATCATTACTGAAGACACTTAAATTATGACAAAACAAATATGGAGCTATGTAGTCAGCAAAAATGTAGAAATCACAATTATGATTAATAATGAAAATAAGATCATTTCCACATGCATACAGGCCTCACAGGATTAAACAGCTGTATGGCCATAAAAAAATGAATAAATAAATAAATAAATAAATAAAACACTTAAATTTGCTAGGGATCATAAACTTTTGCACTGGAGTTGCATTTAATTCGAGCCTATACAAGAGCTATGGGCGTGTGAGGTAAATGCATGAAGTGATGCACTCATTATGCATAGTGTCCACAGCGTAAACCTCTGGAGGCATTGTTATGATCTAATGTTGCTTCAACTGGTCAGGTCTATTATTAACAACTTTATGTCACAATAAAATATAGTCAGCTGATGACCTGAATGTACTGAATGACCAGGTTATCTCTTTAATAGATTTTTTTTCTTCCCTTATGGCACAGGCATATTCCAGGACCAGGATGTCAAATGTGAAAAAGTGACTCTGGGAGAGGGATAATCATTTTCACACATGAACTGGTCACCACATTGTGCACTGTAATTCAACCCAAAGTCATTTAAATGAAATCTTGAAATGTTTGACTTTTTTGGCTGGTCAGTATATAATTAAAAAACATCCATACCTAATATTTAAAGCATTAAATAGATACAGATACAGATTGTGGAATTGCGTTACACCCCTAATTTCCAGCTGGGTTGTGATGCTGATTATCGGTGACAGACATTATGTATACATTTTAAGGCATGATTTAATGCTGTTTGAGTTTTTGAAGTATATAAGCAGTTCTAGGCAGCTTGTTGAAGGTTATGTGGCTTGGCATCACTCGATCTTGAGGTATTTCCTGAGCTCCAAGCAGATGCCACCAAACTAACTGCCATCTGTTTAAAATCTAAGAAAACTAGAAGTAGAAGAAGTAAAAGTAGAAGAAAATAAATAGGATATAAATATATTGTATCATTTTAATTTTAAGTCAATATCAGGTATATTACCAACTATTAATACTTTTTTGTAACTTGTTTTCATGCCACAGTTATAATGAAAGTAAAATATTAATATTGTTGTGCAATAAAAAGTGTATGGATTTGTTTAATAATCACATGTTGTGTATGAGGTGTCTCCCTGTCTCTGTCCATCATGCCGCTCCTGAGCTGTCAGTGATCCAGACCCCCTCTGTACTCTTTTGTCTCGTCCTGTGCCCCTCTTCTGGTTGGAGATTTCACTTCATGGAGGCCCCCTGTGGTCTGCTTGGGATGCATGTGGTGACTGGGGACGGTTCCTCTTTACCATGAAGACAGTCCTGGCCTCGGCAGATGCAGACAGCTGTTCTTTGAGGACTTGTGACTGCAGTTGCTCAGTAGTTCCTCCTGATGTGTTTAACTTAATATGGAGTCCTCCTAATGAAAGGGGACTCCATATTAAGTGAAACACATCTCTTGTTATACTGAACTTCCAGGTGCCTAACACAGTATGACTACAAATCAATTCCAGATATCTGGTATATTGCAATCTCAGGGAGTTTTTCCTTACACCTGTTGCCCTCGGCTTGCTCATCAGGTTCAATCTGATCATTTTAATTCACATATTTTTTGAATACACATTTCATGCTTAATTTTCTTTTGATTCTGTAAAGCTGCTTTGCGAAAATTACAATTGTAATTTACCACTATACAAATATATAAATAGACTTTAATTTAATTGAATTGAGTGTCCCTACTGATCAGAAGCAATATGTTTAGTGGCAATATCTGACAACTCACATACACTCGCTTTGCGACCTGCACTAGGACCCGGAAATAGTACGGTCGCAAAACAGGAAGCATAAAAGGAGACAAGATGGCGCTTCACATCACTCAGTCATTGAGTTCGCCCGATGTCGGTTCAGATCGTCTGTCTGCCATTTTGTGAGTACTCACTTTCTTGGGTCTACTTTCTGATTCGAGTGTGTGTTTATAGGACGCGGGTTAAATTTGTGTTTTTCCCTTGCTCCCCTTTCGTGAGAGTCCTTAGACTAAATCGCGTGGTTATCCTGCCTACTCGCTTGCTTCCGCGTTTGGGTTTACCATCCACGCTACAAAGGGCTAACCGCCAAGTGCTAAGTCTTCTGATCATCCCGGTTAGTTCGTGACAGATGATGATGATGATGATGATATTACTGCGCTTAATTGAACAGTGTGATATCAGGCTTATAGCCAGTATCTCTTCACATCTGCCAGCCCTTTGCTTGACCAAGAAAAAGAGACCACAATGCCTTCTAAGCCCTTTCAACAGCCCTTTCAAGCTTCAACAGTTTGGAGGAGTGGATGTTCTATTGTGCCTATTGCACAAGCTTACACTGCATGATAATCTGGAGGCCTTCCTGCAGACCTTCGAAAGTATGGTGGATCAGAAAGGATAGTTAATCCTTTTTCTGTGGTTGTTTGATGGTTATGGCACTATACTCATTCCTCTCCTCACCAGAGAGGCACAGTGAGCATATTTCACCCTCACAAGTGAAGAAGCATAGGACTAAAGGGCAAGATCTTAGCTCGCTGTGGTCTCTCCAGCTGTCAGGCGACTAATGAGTTCCACCAGTGGAGATAAGATCCTTAGGTTCTGCCATGGGCTCAGATCGTCTGTCCAGGATCGCCTGCCAAGGTTTTCAGCTTGAGATGCTCACTGCAAAGTCACAGAAAGCCTCTTCATAGACTGGGTTTTGCGCTCCCTCCTGTGAGAGAAAGTGAAGGCTTTGGGCCCTCACCTTAAAGGGAGAAGCGGTGATTGCCCATCAGATCAGCATGCTCACAAAGTCAGCGAAGGGCCACAAGTGTATATTGAATGTGATAGACTATACCAACAGGTATCTACCAGCTACACTACCAGCTGTCCTGCTCCTGAAAGCCATCTGTGAAAATATTGCATCTTCAGCCTCCTTTGCATACAGAAGGAGCTACTCCAAGCGGTAAAGTGAGAACCACCACTCACTTACGGACGTGGTAAATGTTCGTAAAAGGTGGTAAAATGATGGCTCCACCCGCAATAGCACTTCAGTATAAAGTGAACTTTATTTACAGTGCGCAGGAAAATTTACAGTCCACTGGTGCAGTATATTTACAGGTGCAAAGACAAAACAAGGGAGGGGGGGATCTCAAACCAAAAAAACAAAACCGCAAAATAAAGGGAGAACAAATCCAAAAATTATATACAGCGTGTATCCACAATATACCGATAGAAAACAAAATACATCTAGGTCAGCTTTGTCACACCAGGGTACACCTTTTACATCTAAACTGATTGCAGATATTTAACAACTATCAGAGAAGCAGATCTGCACCTCCGTTTTCATCCCCAGACACTCGAAAGAATGATGCAACGAGTGGAAGAGTGGCCAGAACTGGGACCAGCTGCTCCTGTACATCCTCTTTGCGGTCAGAGAAATACCTCAAGCCTCTACTGGCTTTTAAGCTGCTATTTGGACAGAGGCTGCATGGTCTGCTTGACATAGCAAAGAAAGCCTGGGAAGAACAGCCCTCCCTGTTCCATTCTGTAGTACATCCAGGCTATGCAGACTAAAATCAGCTGCATTCTCCATATAGTTTGGGATCATATGGACTGAGCACAAGCTGAGCAGCCTAAAGCACACAACGGTCTAGCACAGCCCCGCAAGTTCCAACCAGGTGACCAAATGCTCCTACTACTGCCCAGCACTAAATGTTAGTTCATGGCCTGTTGGGAGGGACCCTTCATGGCAAGAATGCGGAAGTTTCAAGTAGGTGTGTGTAGAAAGTGTGAGCAGCATTTCCAGTCAATGAGCTCCGCGGCAAGAATGTGGAAGTGTCAAGCCAGCATGTGTAGGAGGTGTGGTGTCTCCAGTCATTGAGCTCCGGGCAGAGTGTTTGATTCATGGAGATTGTTCGTGGGCGTGGAACACGCGAGGGTCAAAACCGGAGAGTTGAGAAAGACAATTCCAAAGGTCGGCAGCAGTGAATCAGTTAAGGCAGTAAATCTGTGGCGTGAGACAAAGGTGAGTTCAGTAAGTTCAGTACAGAGCGTGGTCAAGATCCGAACGCTAGAATACTTGGCATGGATAGCAGAATTTAAAGACTCAAGAGCTGAATTAACTAATCAACCAGTTCCAGAACATGTTTTTCACCGAACTGGAGCTCACTCACCTTGTAAGACATGAAATAAAACATGATTGTCCTAATACAAATGACAAATCAATGGAAATTTAAGTAATATTCTTTGGGTTATTTTAATAGATTTAATAAATATTTGGATTAATCAAAAATCACATCACTGCATGATAATAATCAAGATTCTGTATTTATGGTGTATTGTATTTTAATTTTAGACATGCATCCTAGATTTGGGCTAAATGATGATTTAAGCATCAATCTGTCTGATGTAATTTTTTTTGTATAGATATTGCTTGGTCAAATATTACAATAATTCCCATTTACTCAACAAACAAGTTATTAAAGAAAAGAAGGCACCAAGGCAGTTATAGCAGTTTTTTCAATGCAACATCCTAGGACTTTCTGTCCTACTTGGCACAGCTGTGTGACTTCAAGAGGTTACTTTTGTGTGCTTTCATGGTTAAAATAGACCTGCGCTGTTTTGTTATGATAAAGCACCTAAGCTTTGGGGTCAGGAAACAGATATTGTCTGAGCTTTGCATTAATATGAACCCTAATGATACTGAGGTCATTTCTTAGAAAAACACTGTATTTTTAAAGACAATTTCCTTATGTAAGAATAATAATCCATGTTAGGTTACTGTGCTCATAATGATTAGGTTTGTAGAACAAGCACTGCCTAAAGGTTTTCTAAGCACTGGTGTTGTTTAATATAATGAGAATAGATTGTAATTTATAAATGAAATATTAAAATAACATCACAATTAAAATAATGACATAACTTATTTAAAGAGTACACTGAACATTGTTTAGTTGCAAGAGTCTAGAAAAATGTTATATAAGCATAAATTCATACTTTGAACATTAGACCAATAAATAAAAAATATAAAATTCTTCAATACTTCAATTAGGTCAAATATCATGTTATTCATTGTCAAGAAAGGGCCTTGCAATTGAATGAAAAAGTGCGGTTGCCAGGAAAACTTTCTAAAAGGAGCATTTGGCCATGGGCTCTGGTTTAAAGATAGGAAGCCATGTTGGATCCAGCAGCAGCTTATTACCCTTCTGCTTTGAGAAGCTGATTTGCCTTTAGGCATTTAAAAAGGGCATTGCAATCATTTTTTAAATATACATAGCATGTTTTAGGTTTGAGGATTGCCTCAACTTATTACGCAAACCTTGTCTAGCCCTTTAAAAAAATCAAAGTCTATACTATATCTATACTTAAAAGTTTAAAGACTCCTTTGTGCTCACAGTAGTACTGTATTTAAATATCCCACTGGATTATTTATATATTATCACAAAAGTTGACGTTCGGTTGGATGAAGTGTGCACTTGAGGAAAGACCCATAAAATCATGTGACCTTACTCATTCACTGCAAATCCATCACTCCGGTGTAAGTGTAACATGAATCATGTACTGTTATGGTTGCAGCCTTGATGATATTGGTAAATGCATATGTATTCCCAGTTTTAAATACTCTTCCATCATAGAAGATGAAATAAACAACTATAAAATAGTCTTTATTAGCCTAGTTCTCTCATCCATAATTGCTTTGCTGAAGACTCATGATCAATATTATCTCCAATTAACACTTCAAGAGTTGACTAGCGTTCTGCACATACTGTGCAAACAACAGTATGACAACTTATACACTTAATTACATAGCAGAATAATTTTCATGGATTTTAATCAGCCTAACTCCTTTTATTTGAATCAGTGGGACACCTGACAGTCCTTGGTTTCCACAATCTTTTTTAGGTCTGGTTTGTATTCAGTTGTGGCTACTCGTAGTAACTCTTTAACATGTGTGTCAGTAAGAACAGAGCGATGCTTTGATTTCACTTGTTTCAGTGTCGAAAAAAGTGATTCACAGATGTAAGTTGA
>JAOVVB010000031.1:10260855-10271486 GCA_028570985.1 Heterobranchus longifilis | reverse complement strand
CACGCACACGCACACGCACACGCACACGCACACACACACACACACACACACACACACACACACACACACACACAGATTGATTACTAAATGGACCTACCAGGCACAGGCCCAGGGGCCCAAGGGGTCAGGGACCCTGACTCACAAAATGTTGCTGGTACATAAAATACCACAAAGAGACGCAAAACATCGTCATAGAAATGTAAAATGATTAAAAATAGATGCAAAATGATTCCAAAGAGACGCAAAATGACCACAGAGAGACCCAAAAAATTACAAAGAGATGGAAAATGACTAAAAATAGATGCAAAACGATGACAGAGATGCAAAATGACTACACAGACATGCAAAACAACCACAAAATGACCACGGGGAGATGCAAAATGGCTAAAAAATATGCAACACACCTACAAAGGGATGTAAAATGACTCTTTGAGTTTGGTTGTAGACAGGGTGGGGGGCCTCTCACATGTCTGTGCCCAGGGGCCCATTGTCTCATAATCCACACGCACACAGGCACGCAGGCACGCACGCACGCACGCACACAGGAGATGGTAGATAGAGACAGAGGGATGCCAATGGTTTCTCAGTTAAACTAATCATGGAAATTGCATTTATTTGATTCACTCTGTCTCCCCCGACCTCATCTTACCCCTCTCTTTTACCTCATCTGCTTTCTGATCACAGTCCCTCCCCCTTTTTTCTTCACCTCTTTTCCTTCATTTGCTACTTTTTTCCTCAATCTCTCTATTTAATCATCCCACTCTCACTCTTCCATCCTCCAAATATTTCAAAATCAAATTTGCTTGATTGGCATGACCATAGTTGCTTTGATGGCTTTTTTTGGTAAAGCATCTTGTGCAACATATACATAGTAATTCAGAGAAATATCTCCACATTTTGAGATTTTGAGTTAATCAAATAAACTGAAGGATAAAATGTTCCTGTATATGGGTTCAGAAACATTCATACATCTTAAACAAAATAAACCATTTAAAAATCTGTAAAAAATAATTATCTAGTTATCTTGTGAAAAGTGACATTTTGGAGATACATGGTTTTCATAGGACAGCAACAAATATGCACACTGCTATACAACACTCAAAGGATATTATAATGAAAGGAAACTATTTTTGCAAACCATTGAAATAAATTAAAATATGGAAATATTGCATATACACTCAGTTGACAGGTGTTTCTATTATCTTGTCCATCCTCTTTATATCAGTGAGGGTAGACTAAATAACAGAAACACCTCTCTGTATAATGCAATATAATTAAAACACTGAACAAAAACTGAACATTATAAACCTTCTTGAGGATTTATTGCTGGACTTTTGTATCAGTAGACTATTAGTTTTAGGTGTACCTAATAAATTGGCAACTGAGTGTGCAATACAACAGAACCACAGTCCAGTACAATGGTAATGGTAATGTGGTGAGAACCACCATGCAAGAAATGAGATGAAATAGAAGTGAAAAAGAGGAGGGAGATTTTGAGTACAGTTTCATGTGTTGTTGTTGTGGTTTCCCCTCAGGCTGTGACCTGCTCTGACGTAGTTTGCTGCCTCTTTTCGTTTCTTTTTCTGCGACCTTTTCCTCCCTCCTCTCTAACTCCACCCCTGTCTCTTTTACCCCTCTGCTCTCCATCCTCTTGTTCCATGTTTGCCTTTATTTCCCCTCTCTCATTCCTTTCCCTTTCACCCTTTGTATTATCCCCTCTCTCTCTCTCTCTCTTTCTCTCTCTCTCTCTCTCTCTCTCTCTCTCTCTCTCTGTATCTCCCTCCGTCCCTGCGTGCATCCTTCTCTCCTTACGGTGGATTAGGGCATCTTACAGCCTAGTCGATGCTAATCAGGTTTATCCAGACAGAGGGCGATCATTGGGCTATCAGTAATTACACACACAGATATTAGCTTACTCAGATATGTGCCCTGGCACATTGTCAATCCACGTCATCTCTTTGGATGAAACATATAGGTTGTCTCAACAACAAGTGATGCCATATGTGACAGCTTAACACGGCAGTTTCTACTCTTTTGTTTTGCAACACAAAGATCCATCTGTTGTGAAAATAAATGCATGTTTGTTTCAAGCTAAGGCCTCGGAATATGAGATAATTGTTACAAATGTGATTACAGAAACCGTCATTTTTCTACCGATGTGCAATTAAGATTTGAGATTAGAAATAACTGATTTTGCTCTGTTGTTTTGCATCACAAGTTCACTACAAAACATTTATTTACCAGCCTGACATCGCCAGTGAATGAAATTAATTTAGCAGATAGGTCTGGATTCCAGGCTAACAATTTACACAGCTAACATACAATGTCCCTCTGTTATAATGCTTAAAGCAAGAGTTCAACATTTTGGGAATTATTATTATTGGGCTAGCTCTGTTCAAAGGTAACACAATCCACCTTCCAGCCCCTCTAAAGCTCTTAAGCCCTATTCGCACGGGACTAGTATTACCTGGGGACCTCTAGTAATTTGTAATGATTGCGGAGGTCATCTGTGATCTTACCCCCATGTGTGAATCTGCCATGTCCGTATTTCTTCAATGGTCAAGTGATAACATTAGTCCGCGAATTGGCATCTCTGTGATTTGGGGTCGTATTGGCTGCGTTGGCAATTATAAATTAAATTTGTTTTTCAAGTTTTTTATTGGCTTTTTACATTACAAAATGCCAATGCCAATATATACAAATGATAAATTAATTGATGAAAACATCCAATTCAGTATTTGTACAGATTAAAAAACAGACAGATACAACAGTGGTATCAATCTTCCATCTAACTCTAACAGAAAGCAGAAAAGAATATTTCACAGAATGTAGAAGTATTCCTTTAAGGCTATGAATACACAGTAGCTCACTGGATTCAATCAAAGTAAATCGCATCAAAGTGAATCTAAGGCCTTTCCTTGTTTCTCTGAGGAAATGCTCTTCATTTATTTATTTTTTACCTTCCTCTTAGTCCGATCTGTTCAATGGGTCATAATTGATATGTGAAACACCACAATTGAACCGTGGATGGATGGACACTTAACAACCACACAGAGTATGGGTCAAGAAAAAAAAACTCCTCTGCACTGACTGTATGAAAGGATAGAGAAGACAAATGGACACAGATATCAGGTTTATAATGCCTGGTCAGCAGCAGGCAGAGAACAGTGTTGGATTGCATCCGAAAAAAAAGGTTATGCTGAGCTTTTGCATTGGAAGGAGAAGTGTGTGTGTGTGTGTGTGTGTGCGTGTGTCTGTGTGTGTGTCTGTGTGTGTGTGTGTGTGTGTGTGTGTGTGTGTGTGTGTGTGTGTGTGTGCGTGTGTGTGTGTGTGTGTATGCTTGAATGATTCATAGGTCATTGTGTGTCTTCAACAAACAAAAAACTTGTCAGGTACATGGACTGGACTGAAAAATCTGAGCCAAAAACTTGCCAGAAATGAGATTCAAAAAATACTTCAGGAAGCCTGGAGACCCACTCTTGCATCAAAAATTACATGAAAGCCTTGTTTTTTAAGATATATATGTAAAAAACATTAACACTGATCATCAATTACATACTATTAAGCTGGTGATAAGAATGACAGGGTCATGGCCACCCAAGGATCATTTATGCCTTTAGGGAGCAAAGGCCAGCCTGTCTATTCCAATCCGCAGCCAGTGCTGCACTACCTGCACTGACTTGACCTCCAAACTACTTGGCTCCCAATCTGATCAAGGACTCACGGAATACACGGGACAAACAACCCACGCCACAACAATCAGTCACTGGACATTCACAGTTGAAGAGTGGGGTTTCTGTGGATTAGACTTTTCTAGAGCAGGACCAATATGGTAGCGTGACCAGACAGAAGGAATTGTTAACTAAAAGGTACATCTGGCTAGTACTTTGCCAAAAAGCCCCTAAAGTACTTTCAAGCCACAAGAAGCACAATCCTCTGGTCTGATAAAACAAAAATTGAACAATTTAGATTAAGTAAGCCAGGCATTGTGCATTACCTTCTTAAAATTATCCAAACTTATAGTGACAGCATTGTGCTATGGGGATGCTTTTCTGCAACTGGGACTGAACTAGATGTCCAGAACTGGTCATGGACCGACGGACCCAATATAGACGTGATCTGCACGTCTATCCGACGTCCAATGTTTGGTGGGCTGTTCCAACCATCCGGCACCTCCCTAATATCTGTTAATAATATGCCTGTGAAAATGGCATTTTACAACTAATTACAGCAAATCTAACAAAATGAGATGTTCCAGAATAAGATTCTTTTGGATTTCAGAATAACAGACTATACTATTACAGACACCAAAATGTTGTTCTGTTGTTCTGGTCTGTATACAATACATTAGCATGCATAACACAGCTTAGTCTTCTTTGCATTACAGCCAAATTGAAATAAATAGTGCAAGCTACAGTACTGCAGTCTGTGGTGAGTCATGAGGAAGTGACCAGAGAGGTAGAGGGAGGACAAACAGATGGGTGGGACATATTGATGAATGAGTACAGCATGTTTTCCGTTTTAAAAAATGACTAGACCGAGCCTCCACCGCCACCTACACATGCCGAGAGCTGGTGTTCACTTAACACTGTCTGTGCATGAAGACCGTAAGTAGAGAGAGAGAGAGAAAGAGAGAGAGAGAGAGAGGAAAACATAACAGCACTACCCAAAGGGGGAAAATCTATTCAGGTTTAATTACAAAATCCATCAAACTCTTGATGAAAGTGTAATCAGTTCTAATTATTTTCTACCATTGTTATCTGAAAATCTGTTGAGGAGCAGTGGACTAGGAGGCAGATTTAATATTTAAGAGAGGTTAAAGCATTTACTTAATCTAGCCAGCCGACACTACCGAGTCAGATAATGATTCACTTGTCTCTTAGCTTAAAGACATAATAAACTATTTCAGATCATTGAGAACTGGAACAAGATTAACTGAATCTTTTTATTTTGTCATGTTAATGCCACATGTAGCAATCATACCTAATGTGTCTAAATTATTTTACTAACGTTATTGTTCCAGGAATGTATAACTAATCTGCAGGTAATGTTGCACGAGTTATTGTGTATTCTGCACATGGTTTTCCCATGTTGATGTGGGTTCTCCAGTTTCTGGTCAAAAACTTGGCACTAGGTGTGAACGTGTACATAAATGATGCCAAGCAACGGATGGACATCCTATCCTGGGTGTTCCTACCTCACACCCAGCATTTTTGGGATAGGCTCACCATAAATAAAACAGTTACTGTGAGTGGGAAATTATTTCATCTATTCATCTTGTACTTATTTAATGTATTATTTAAGTGTAATATTGCTCTTAATAATGTACACAGTACTACAAAGTTACTACAACATAAAGTTGCAACATAAAGTATTTTTATCCCCATATCATCTTTCTTCTGCACATACTGTAGTATACCAAGACAATAAAATAAGATGGTGGTGTATGATATAGCTTTTTTTTTCTAAAATAACCTCTATGGCATGACCTCTAGGTTCTGTGACTCTCTCACCATCTGGCTACCTGTGTATGCAGGGCAAACTCATTTCTAATGCATGCAACTCTTCTTGTTAAAACATTTGGTAGCAAGAAGGTGGTCCAAAAAGATAATTTCCCTTCACATCCTGTAGCTACAGTTACTGTAACCCAGTTACTGATAAGAAGGTCAGCGGTTCAAGTCCATGTGCTACCAAGCTGCCAATGCTGGACACCTGAGCATTGTGTTGTAATGTATATGCGACAAATAAAGGCCTTTTCCTCTTGGCTGAGAGTGGCAAAGGTTCTTTTTAGAAAGGCTGTGACAACATTTTTAAGTCCCTGATGAGGACATCACAGTGTTATAGTGGCACAATTAAAAAATTTATTATCATTAAAACTACTTTTGTTTTAGGTTCTTCTTGTTTCACTGGGGTGGCTCTGGGGAGGCCGCGTCAACAGCTCTTTGCCCACTGAGCCCTGTGCATGGCACACTGTGATGCACTGGGTGTTCTAATATACCTTTTTGTCATTGTCACCATCATCTGGCAGTGCTGTTAATGTTATGGTTGATCGGTGTATAATGGGGACATGCTCTTGTCCAGCAGTTCCTACATCTGGGCCATCCATATGGTTGAATTACAAAACAGTCTCCACCTAACAAGGCATTTGTACTTGAGGCTTTGGTCGTCAGAAACATTTATTAAGGTGGGCTGCACTTTCCTCTGAAAGACCAAACCATAGGCATAGCTTACCTGGCCAAGGGTGCCAGATCATCTCATTTAAGACATGCCTTTACTAAAGAGGATAATGCCAAGTCATTCCCTCTATCTGCGATCTCATTGGAGCAAACCACGGCAATCCGTTGCCTGATTGTTGAATTCTGTGCAATGTTGCAAAATAAAAGAGGTAAGTATGGAGATGGTAGACAGCCAGGCCTGTCATGACCTAATGGGCTGTTCTGTTTCATCAAGTACAATCATTGTCGAAAATGACTTGTGTGCCAATTATTGAGGTTCCACCCCCTTAACTCAGTCATTAGTGGGGCAGATGCACTAATGACTGAGTTAAGGGAGCAGAACCTCAATGATTTCAATCATGTAAGGGCCCACTTAAATAGCTTCTGTGGCGTGCCCAAACCATCTTGTCTTGTGCCGCTCTGATAATTTATGTATTTGTGCCAGGCCACAGTTGTAAATAAGAAACCTGTTCTTAATCTGTCTTGCCTGGTTAAATAAACGTAAATAAAATTTGCCCATCTCAACATTTTTCAGGCATGGCAGATTCAGGCATTTTTCACAACATGGCAGAGACCACCATCAGTTCAAATTTTTTGATGTAACTATTTGGGGGTTCCATATGGGGTGCCTCTGTGGCACTACAGCACTCCCATGGAAGTGAATGAACCATGCATGGTGATTAAGTCGCTTTGATGGAGGACTGGCATGAGCCGTGAGTTGTACGTTGGTATCCTAACCAGTACCATCTGCCACCATTTTGGGTAGCTATTATGGCAGGTTTGGAACATGCTAACTAAACATGGGACCTGCAAGAGTCCACATAAAATTTACCTTTCTGACAATCTTGAATACTATTCAATTCAATTCAATTCAATTTTATTTGTATAGCGCTTTTAGCAATTGTCATTGCCGCAAAGCAGCTTTACACAATCAAAAGAATTATTTAAATACTATGATGACATTTGCTTTTCAAACAGGACATGTCCTCAAGGCACAGCTATAGATATAGCATCCTCTATCTATTTGGATTAGGAGAATTGGCTCTTGGTCTGTGCTGAGGTCTCCAAGGGCACAAGTTCTCATGCTGCTTGTGGGTTAAAGTCGATCATCTCAGCTAAGCCATATTTGATACATGGTCATCCACATGCTTTGAAAGAGCTCTATTCTGCTTATCAATCACATGCCTTCTGTATCAATACTCTGAAACATTACACCACATTTTATCACAGGTTACATCGTTTTTTCAAGTCGAAAATGACTTTCACATTTTTAATCCTTTTAATGGGAAATGATGTAATCATTTTACTTTCTTTCTTTGTCACTTCGGTTCATTTCAGAACATTTATTGACATGATCATATAACATACTACCATTATGTAATTTTTATCAGAAATGTCTCTAAAAACATTCAGTCATGGGTTATCAAAGATATCTTTGTAAGGAAATAGAGATTGAGTAGAAAAAATATGATGATGCTAACAACAACAACAACAACAATAATAATAATAATAATAATAATAATAATTGTGTGGTATTATGATTAATATGTGTAATACAGATTAAAGGTTAAAATGTTAGAGAAACGGAGCACAACAAAATGTTAATCAAATGCAATATTAAACTAAAGAAAACTGTCAAAGTAAACCTAACTACAAATAGGACTAATAACTAATCTATATAAAGAACAAGGAAAGACTGTAACAAAAGCTATATTATTAGGAGACTAGATTTAACAAGAGATCTGAAGTGGACAAACGCACAAGTGACTTGTATTTGTACACTGTTAATTATATAAGATTATTGCTATGGTATTACTGGTAGAAATATGTACTTTAGGCAATCACAAGGTAAGGTGAGGCAAACCAGGCAAGGCAGGACATAATGTTTTGTATGCAATACTCAACACAAATTAAGGAGGCAAGGACTTAATTACACTATTATTCGTATTAATGGAGTTTTGTGAAACATTGTTACAGCGTTATTTTTTCCAAATTACAAGGAATTTTGCAATAAAGCTTTATAGGAATCAGTGTCACCAAATATTCTTTTCATTTAGTTTATTTTAAACTGATTCAGAGTTAAAACAAAGATTTTTCTGACACCATTTCCGAATGATTGATGATGTTACATTTTTACAGAACTTTAATCAACATCTTGGATTGCATTCAAAAATCATTACATTCCTAAGACATTACATATAGTACATTCTATGTACATTCTTATGTTATCAGTAGGCTTTTCCATTACAATTTTACCACAAATGAACTTTCAGCTTCTTAACTGTTTGTAGTAGCCTTGAGACTGAAAAATGAACTTTTTAATCCTGAAAGAATAATTTCTGCATTATAGCTCCTCCTGGCTTAATATAATCCCTTTCTTAGTATCTGTGCTTGAAAGCTGAATTTATATGACTAAGCCTGGGCTATATCCATACTGGATATGGGAGTCGTTTCAGTAAAGCTCTCCAAAGTCATTTGCTGTTCTGTTTCTCTGCAGTGATGTCATGTTTCCATGGGAACTGTAACCTCGAGCTTGGTGATGTGACAAACATCATTATGTTATGATAGATGTTGGACAATAAATCTCTCTGATCATTTCCAATTTCTACCTGAATTTTTCAAAGAAGGCTTGAAGTTTATGTCTATACTTTTAAAAGCACATTACAAAGTATGGCAACTATTCCAGATCCTTATAAGGATTTTCTCTTTGTGCTTACCATCTTTTGTTCTTATCTTTTCTCTGCTCTCAAGTTACGTCTTATTTGTGGGAAACCTGACACAGTCTTCATACTTCTGACAAATTCATTATATTCAGTCATTCATATGTGGTAACCACTTTATGCTGAGGGTCACAGTGGGTCTGGAGCCTTTCCCAGGAACACAAGGAAAAAATACACCATGACGAGTTGCCAGTCCAAATCCATTACAGTGTTGTTGAATTAATAAAAAGATGACATCACCCAGTTTACTTCACATTATATAAATGTTTTATTTACCTACTTGAACTGGCAGCAAACAACAAAAAATGCTGAACAGCAAACTAATCACAAAGGGGGTATGTGATGGGATGTGGGAATGGACATAAAACCAAAAACTTCCCTTCTCTTCAAAATCATCTTGCACTATCCCTTTATGATTACATTTTTTTCTGTAGACTTCAATAGATGAAAGTCATTTTTGTATTTCTAACTTTTAGTGAACCCACCAGTTTATACAGTGCTTTATGAATGTAGTTAGTATTTTTGATATTTTAACCACCCTTGGAGCAGTAAGCAAGTCTGTAAATATAATTCTAAAAATGTGATGAACACATTATGATGAAGTCCAGATGAAAATGCTGTATATTATTAAATCAACTTATTCAATAATCTTTTATTCATTAAACTTCATATGTTATTTTAACTACAGATTGGGGGATACTTTATTTACCTTTTGTTTTATGTAGTGCATCTAAAAATATTTATAATGAATGAAAAAAAATTATATTGTCTAAAAGGTTTTTTTTATTTAATTCAAAACTGAATAATATATTCTATATATTCATATATATCTTTATATATTCTAGTTTAATTTTATGTAAAGTGTAATATTTCAACTCTTTTTTTATTTTAAAATCAATGATTATAGAGCAAAGCTGATGGAAAAACAGTATTTCATAATATTAATATATTTCATTTTGAGTTAAATTATTAAATCATTATTTATACAGAATAAATACCTTGTGTCTCTCAATCTTATTCAGTACATGCAACCACAATTATGAGGAAGATTGCTAAATTGACAGTTGTCCAGAAGATGATCGCTAAAGGGGTTTTGCCTGTTCAAAGAGTACTGTATCAAAACATACTCATAGAGATTTGACTGGAAGGGAAAAGTGTGGTCGGAAAAAGGCGCACAAGCAACAGGGATGACCACAGCCTCAAGAAGATTGTCAAGCAAAGCTGATTCAAGAACTTGGGAGAGCTTCACATGGTAGAGTGAGGCTAGAGGTAGTGAATGATCTACTGCTTTCTGGTGATTCTGGTTCCTTGTCTATACTGCTGCTACTTGATCTCAGCTCTGCTTTCGATACTGTCTCCCATGATTTGCTTATTTCTCGTCTCTCTGGACTGGGTATCTCTGGTACTGCTCTCTCTTGGTTTTCTTTCTATCTCTCAGATAGACAATTTTATATTTCTGTTAAGGATTTTCGATCGCCCACTGTCCCTCTGAAGCGAGATGTTCCCCAGGGATCTGCTCTTGGCCCACTATTATTTACAATTTACTTAATCCCACTCGGTCTGATCCTTCAACATCATGGTCTTAACTATCACTTTTATGCCGACGACATTCAACTACATGTAACTACTGTACACCTACTCCATCTGCCCAAATTGACAAAATCTCTGCTTGCGTGAAGGACATTAGAGATTGGCT
>JAOVVB010000031.1:10228822-10253393 GCA_028570985.1 Heterobranchus longifilis | reverse complement strand
TGGATGTTTTGCTGTAAGGTGTCCTTGGGTGTTCAGAAAGGCGCCTTTAAATAAAATGCATTATTATTATTATTATTATTATTATTATTATTATTATTAATCATAATATATGCTCTTTAACATGAAACTGCATATTTTACTGGATCTAGTTTTATTATTTTTTTTGTTTAGTATAATATTCACAATTCTACCTTGAGGCAGACCGCTCAAAAGCTAGAGAATGGAAGGAATTCCAAAGAATTTAAGAATCAAGGGAAACTGGTAATCAAGGGAAACTGATATTTTCAGATTGTATGGTTGAGGCTCATTTTAACTAGAAAAAGTGTCAAACTGCTGCTTCCAGGAGAGCAGATATGTAAAGTCTTATTTAATACAGTAGCAGAGGTAACTGTAAATAAAACACAAATCTTGCTAGTTAGGAGGGGTGACATTAAATGCTGTTATTGAAAATGCACTTTCTGACCAATCAGGATGTAGAATTAACTAGTGCTTTGGTGATGGATTCTAGCGTGTGCCAGAATGTCAGTGTCATTAGGGCACAAATGTATGCAGTCATCTAGTGTCGCATTGCCCCTGGCTTACTCTAACCTTCAGAGGTCACTAAATCACAAGAGAGCACATTTACTGGGGCTGTAAATGACGCTTTTAGTTATTCACAATACGAAAATAATGGTATCTTTTTCTGTTTTAATTCCAAAGCGCACTATAAGTCTTTGCAAAACTATAGTTTTGATTTACTGTATATGACCGAATACCACTATAATCAACTTTTTATTATTCAGATTATATATCCATACCTCATGGACTGCTAAACATGTAGTGATTATCAGTAGTGATAATATGGGCACACCATCAGCAGAGCAATCCTCGTTTCTGCAGCAGTCAGGAGCAGAGAGAAGACCCTTTTTTAAAAATAAAATAAAATTAACAAAACACTCATTATAATTTATTACTTATTGACCCCACTGGGTTAAAGTCCCACACTAAACCCAGTAGAAAAAATATGCATCTAAACAAGACAAGAATTTAAAGTAGATGTAATAATACATTATTGTTATTGTGTGTAAAAGAGACCCAACTGTGATCTATAACTG
The DNA here is from genome assembly GCA_028570985.1 of Heterobranchus longifilis. NCBI lineage: Eukaryota > Metazoa > Chordata > Actinopteri > Siluriformes > Clariidae > Heterobranchus > Heterobranchus longifilis. The sequence continues at coordinate 10,252,299 of JAOVVB010000031.1, read as the reverse complement.
TGTGCAAATTCATGAGAGCTGCATAACTCACTAATAGATTGAACTTTTTGTAAGTCGCTCTGGATAAGAGCGTCTGCCAAATGCCTAAATGTAAACTACAAAAAGAGAACCTATATAAGAAGATATTTAAATTCAAGTTGGACTTAAATTATTATTATTTTTTTTTTAACAGGACTGAATACACACATACCAGCACCACCCCCAAGTAACATATGTTTATCAGAGGTCAAAGGAAGGAAGTAAAATATGGTCAACAACAATGCTGTGCAAGAAACGATCTTCACCTAGAAATGCGTAAAAATCCCAAATGTGTACAAACATCAGGTTTAGTTAGTAGAATGATAAACTGTAATGAAATTTTTCAAATACTTTGTGTTAAATACAGTACCTTTGTATCTTACAATAAAGGCCTCTCTGTTAACACTACTGGTTGTTTCCATGGCAACAGTGAAGTGAGGAATGGAAAAGGAAGAAAAATAACTCTTTTATACCTTTGGAAACACACAAAATGTTATGCTTTGCAAACTTTTTAAGATGAACTTGTATTACCACCTACAAAAAATGTATCTTATCTAAAATGCATTTTTTTCCCCCTCTACACGATATACTGAAGTTTCAGAAGTTAATCTTGGATACTTCTCTATACTTAAAATCATGAGTCTCTGTCCTTAAGAGATTCTTATGATTTTTCTGCCAACAGACTGAACTCCATTTCCAGTTTAACCATAAAATTGGCAAAAGATCAAAACCAGCCAGAATCATCTTTATTTAACAATTTAGACATTTCTAAACATCACTATTTCTGTAGCAGACTGTGATAATGTATATAATAAGTGTGATAAATTACAAAGAGTAATTTGTACAGACAATTGTACAAAAAAAGTCCATATGTACATCATATTAAGTTCATACTACACAGAATACATAAACACAATAAATTAAATTTACAAAAACAAAACAAAAAAAAAACAAAACAGGAATCAAATTGGGCATATGCATGGACAATTTACAGAATCTGTTATTACACATTTTACTGAAATTCAGTAAAACACTTTATGGACCTTTATGTTACAAACCGCCACTGTGTTAAAGTGTTCAGGTTACATTGTTCATTTTAAACATAAGATTTTTTTGTAACTTTACAAAAAAAATAATACTTTGAAGTTTAATAGAGGTTGACGAACATAAAATTGTTAAGTGTGTATTTCCTATGGAGTAGGGCAGTTTTTGTGCTGCAAATACAAAGCCAGCGCACACAGAATTTTCTTTTTACAACCATACAGTAAAAAAAACAAGGTGCTTTTCCCAGTGCATTTGTTTAAATTTTTTTTAGGTGCATTAATATTTTAGAAACCAATTTAAGCAAATCTAGAAAGATTTAAGCAAATAAATCTACAGGGGGGAAAAACTGATTTATGGAGCACTATGGTTTGTCATGCAACCATGTACCACAGTACTACATTTGTTAAAAGCCATTTTAATCCCAACATATTATGAATTAATGTTGAATTTGTTGGTCCCAGTTACCCCTAAAACTGCAACTTCCACTCAAAGTACTGAGCATTACCCAAAGATTTGTTCCATCACACCTGGATGTAAATGTCTCGGTGCAGGATTTGTTACAGGATTACAGCATTACAGAATATTAGATATATGGGTGTGGAGGCTGAATCTGAAATCATGCTATTACATTATGAAATCTGGTAACTGTCAAAAATCATGGCTACATTACATGTCAATACATCAAATTATTCACAAAACAATTTTCTTTTATTTAGAATATTGACATAGGTTTCTGAGAAACAGGACTGAAATGCTTTAATACAACAGGACTTCATATCCACTGCAAATATTAAGTTAATGAAGTGTCTAGTTTCTAAATAGACAGCTATGGTAATTAAGCCTCTGCTAGTACAGAATGAGTGGTGTGTGTGTGTATGTGTGTGTGTGTGTGTGTGTGTGTGTGTGTGTGTGTGTGTGTGTGTGTGTGTGTGTTAAGATAAGCAAGTTGAGTAGTCAAAACTGAGAAGGCCACTTATCTCTCTCTGTCTCTCACACACACACACACACACCTACCACAGGGGGAAAAAGTCAGGAAATCTTTGAATTATGATTTATAATTTAACGGTTTAAAACTCCAGATTGTTATTCATTCATTTTAAAGCATTTAGCAAATACCAGGTCATATTTAAAGGTCAGAGAAAACAAATCTAAAAATTATGAGGAATGAGAGTCTTAGGCCTGACAATGTTTGTGTTTTTTGCATAAGATTATGCTGTTGAGTACGAGTTAGCACTCACCACAATCATGTAAATTTGAATGATCTGACAGTTCTGAAACTGCCATTATTACATTATAACATTATAATATCTTGTCTCGATTCTCGTGTTTGTAAGACATGCTGATGTGAAAACTTTTATCAAAATAAACTGAGAATATTTTGTGTGAAATAAAATCTAAACAGTTATGTGTACTGACTCTATTCCTGGCAGTCTGGAGTTGCCTGTTGGTCATTAGGCAGTGAAACAGGTTCGAAATCGTCCAATGTTCAAATGGTCTATCTCTAAACTGGACCGGATCAAAAAATGTCAATGTGAGAAGATTTTAGGGAAAATATGATTCTTACGTTGCTAAAAATAATGAACGGTGAAAAGGGTTTTGTTACGGCTCGTTCATAGAAAAACTAAGCAAGTGTGAAACATTGTTACCGGTTCCTTATGATTATACACCAAACAGTCCCAACTGCCTTTTGATCTGGATTTAAGTGTGAACACTTTTATGAGTATTGAAATAGTGCAAATGTCAAACGATTAGTAGCTGAAAGGCAGCAACAAAACATGGATCAAAACCATTGTGATGTAAAAATTTACCCCTCTCTTGATATTTGTGTCTACAGCATCAGTAGAATTTCCCCACCGAAGTAAAGTATTGCTTCCTTACTTCTGCTCTTTAACGGTTTCTATTGTTTGAGTTGACATAGGTCTGCACACTGAACAAAAAGGATTTAGAGATACACAATTTTCTCCTCTCCGTCGGGATCTTGGTTCTCGGTTTCCATGGCAACATAAGCCTGTGGCATCAAGAGGGCATCACCTTGATACATCCCTGGCCCCACCGCCCCTGCTGTCCTGGCAGGATGGATTGCTGGACTAACGTCTGTGAAAAACATCAGAAATGTCAAACTGCTGTCTTTAATTAAAAAAAAAAAACAATAATACATTATAATCAAAAATAACTTTGCATAAGAATAAATGTTCATATGCACTGAAATTATCTATTAAGAAGGTTGATATTCAAAAGCTCAAGGGTTAGTGCTTTTATGCTTATATAGGCAGCTAAAATAAACATTTAAACACATCAGGCCTAATGAGGGTAAATCACTGTTTTAAATAATAAGATAAATTACCTGCCTAAATTGTCTTCATGAGAGCACAGTGACAGTCCTTTCTCACTGCGGTATGTGAGCTAATGCAAATGTAATAGTGTCATGCTCTTCCCACCTGCGCTTAAACCTAATATTGTTTAAAATCTAATCACCACATATTTATCTCTGTTTAAGGACTCATCCACTGTACACACACACACACACACACACACACAAATGAATTTACATTCATTTGTAAAGTCTTTTTCTGCAAGAATATAACATATAGCTTCTTCTGGTTTTTCCACCTCTGCCTGTCTACCCATGTCTGTGTTTTCTTCTCTGGATTACAAAAGATTCCTGTGCTGACGTCTAATTGGTCTACCACTATTTTTCACACAATAGCAAGCAACACAACTAGAAGGTCATAATTGTGGCCTTGACTTCTGAACAGAACTACAGATAAAGCAAAGTATTTAAAGTTAAGCTGGACAAACAAAGCGTTCCAATTGTCTTGACAATTGCAGTATCGGAGCAAGGTGGTGTTCCAGCCGTATTCAACAGTGAGACTGCAGAATGCACGTTGTGTTTGAGGCGTGGGAAGAAGTCTCTTTCTTCGATACTGCAATTGTAAAGACAATCCGTAAGCTCATAAGATGTTTCACAATTGTGTACCCAGTCAGTTATTCGATAAAGATCACTCCTTAATATTAACACATTTGACCTAGTCAGCAAACCATCTTGAATTTTTTATGAAATACACAAATACAATGCTAGTGGTAAGAGGTCGTTCATCACGGTGCAGCTGCAAAAAACAAAAAATAATAATAAAACCCTCAACAATGAAAAAACCTAGCTACTTATATGTTATGATATTTATTTATTCATTCATTCATTCATTTTAAGACCTGGGATTTGAGGACATGATTTTATCACTACTTTCTTTTTTAATCTCTTAGCTGTACTTCCCTAACAACCCTTATGAAAAAAAATAATCACACATTTCACATGACCATGTTTTTCACGCATATGACTAAGGTTTTATAAGTAATGTTAAAAATCAGTGTTAACCACACATAATTTTTTTTTAATTATGTGTAAAAAAATAAAAAAAAACCCATATAAATCAAGTATCATGTAGGGAGCCCCTAAAGTTACATGATCAGGAAATGTGTTTAAAAAAATAAAATAAATAAAAAGAGAAAACTCGAGAGAATTTTCTTGTGTGTACAGGGTAATAATTTTGTTGTTGTTGTTTGTTTGTTTGTTTTTAAAAACAAATGTCCCTTACAGGTACACACAAAATAACTGTAATTACTGTATTATCTTTTACTGATGTCCTTTTAGAGGCTTCATAATAATATAACAAGGCTAATATAATATAATTTAACACAATATAGTATAATGAGGTTAAAATATTTTTGTACATATTCCCTTACCTGTTACATCATGTTTGATAAGAAAAAACAACAACATTTATTACTTTTGATCAAGAAAAGACAAGCCCTTCCCTTTTTACCTTTTTTAGAAACCTGATTTTTGTTCACAAAATCATTTTTTTCAAAAAAGATCATAATAATCTTCCTCTGTCTCAGTGCTCATCGCCCCCCAGGAGTACCTAACACACCTGCTTTACTTTACACCATTGTGATTTGTGTGAACGTCATAGATAGATATAGTATGTGCACCAGAGCACAAGATGTGCAAGAGAACACAAAAGTCTTCTTTTACTCCCATCCTCTGAGGAAGTAAAGACACAATGGAAGTCTTTTTTTTTTTAGCCTGTTAAACTTAAAAAATTGCAAATTGATGCTAATGCTGCCTTATACTGCATGCCAAAATTTTATAAAGCAGTAGTATGTTAGATGGTGGTAACTTGACATGTTTATCTAGCATCATTATAACAGAGCGCTAACTCCACAGACCCATCCGTAAAGTGGCAGTGACTTGCTCACATTTAAAGCTACAGACACTAAAACAGCTCATTTGGAACAGCAGTAAAATGTAAGTAAGATTGATTTTCAAACATGCCAGATTGCATGGTGTCGGTGGTATTTCAGCTGAAAAATTAACAGACAAACTTTGGAGTCCTCCAAGATCTATGTTAACATTGGTCTGCAGTGTGTATTTCACTCAAGCAATGTTTTGACAACCTTTTGCAAATTGACAACTTTTTATCTATCCAGAGCTGCATCATTTTTTGTCAGAGATCTTGAATTTTTGGCAGGAGAGTTGATGTACACCATACAGTCTTCTCCAGCACAACCCAAAGACTTTCAATAGAGTTATGGTCAGAACACTGTGGTGGCCAATTCATGAATTAAAATGAATGCTTCCAGAACCACCATCACGATTTGTGCTCAAGGAATCCTGGCATTGTCCATCTGGTATATGTCTGTGCCTCCAGGAATAGAAAAAAAATCCTTGATGTGTTAACCTGGTCATTCAGTACATTCAGGTAATCAGCTGGCTTCATTTTATTGCCACATAATGTTCCTGATCCTAGACCTGATCAAATGAAGCAACCACAGACCATAAAACTTAGTACATTTAAATGCTCAGCTATGGTTATATCTTAATAGCCAGATACCTTAATATAATTGGACTTGTCCCAGTATACAAGCACAGCGGAGGAATCGTCTATTGACAAAAATATGTCTGGCTCTACTACAATACGCGACAGTACTGTATGCCCCCTTTCAGCTTGTATCTGACCATTTTCTAGTTGACCTATTACATCTCACACCAAAAAACAGGCAAACAAGTTAGCTTGCAGCAAACTGGTAGCATGTCGAGCTGAATTTCATATGTATTGTACTGTTAACTTTTTGTATAAAATATGTACAAAGAAGATGCACGCTATCCCTTGTGGTTGTGGTGTTATCTGAAGGTAACTGACACCTCTGTATGCTCCTGCACTGGTCTCGATTTAGCACTGACTTCTTCTTGTGTTACACATTTTGTTTGACTTTAGTCTCGGTCAGGAACTGTTGAGCATGCACAAAGTGCCTAGGCAAATCCGGACTCATTCTACCACATGATTTCTTAATTGTACAAAGACCAATGTTAATGCTCCTCAGCAAATTGAAGTATCCTTTCTCCAGATTTTCCCTCATTAACAAGTGGTGATTCTATGGCCACATAGCTGTTTGGTCCTAAACCTGTGAGTTCTTGTTGCACTGTGCATGTAAAACATCTTTGTTTCACTATTAAACATAGATGTGATTTCTACTGTTAATATTTTTGCAATGCAAAACAAAGCACTACAAAGCGTTTAAGTGATCTCCTTTCCAGGTTCAAGATTTTTTTCCAACTACATTCACCGCTATCCTTCAAGCCAATTCCTGTAATTTTGACAATCTCCTTAGCAGTTTTCTTGATGCAGGTCAATGATTTGTCCCTTCTGATACAAAGCAACATCTTTTTCACAATATGTTTTCTGAGATGGTTGTTAGTTGGGGTTAAAAGGTTTGCTGCCAGCTAACCATAGCAATCACTACACTATTAAAATCAAAAGTCTTTGTTTATTTGGGTGAATGATAATGTGTTCCCTTCAAGGCACAACTGGTCAATTTCACCTTTTTGAGCTGCAGCACATTTTTCATTAAAGAACTTCATAACACACTTAGAGGAGTACTCGTGACTGGCTAGAGTCACTTGACTGATGGTAGAAGAGATTAAGCCTTCCCTCCCAGCTAGAAAGTGAGACAATTTTCCAACCTTGTTCATGTTTACCCATTTTCGGCCTGCTTTTGGTACATATTTTTACAAACATAGGTAAATGTTCAGCAGAAATATATGCAGGGCTTAACAGTGGATATTGCATATTAGTGAATAACTTGCATATTAGTAGGAGTAGATGCTGCAGCTCATGGCATATACCTGTCATGCCACAGGTTCTATCACCTACTACATCAGTCTGTCAATATGTAATTAAGGTTAATCAGACAATCAATATGTAGAGGCAATGCGCAGAGTTAGCTTTTAACCTCACCTTTTATCATAAGATCAGGAATGTTTGTAGAAAGGGATTACTTAGTCAGTTTAGTCTAAAAAAAAATCTGTCATAGACACTTTAATTGAACAAGTACAGGTAGATTACAGTATATAGCCAAAAGTGGCAGATAGAGTATCTAGCCAAAAGTATATGACCATCATCTTTGCACTAGGTTTTTGGTACATATCTGAGGGATTTGTCTATTCAGCCACAAGAGGATTAGCGAGGTCAGGCACTCATGTCAGATGAGGAGGCCTGAGGTGCAGTCAGAGCTCAAACTGATCCCAAAGGTGTTCAGTGAGGTTAAGGTCAGGACTAGCCATGTGCTTATGGAGCTTTCTTTCTGCACAGGCGCACTTGTCATACTGGAACAGCTTTGGGTGTCTTAGTTCCAATAAGAAACTAACTGGATTGCTACAGCAAACAGAGACATTCCAACTCTGTGCTTCCAACTTTGAGGCAACAGTTCTTGTAAGAACCGCACATGAGTGTAATGATCAGGTGTCCATACTTCTACCAATACGGTGTGTGTATGTGGGCATAGGAGCAACATGCTGGTGTTAGTGTATCGGTGAGTACACCAAAAGATGTTCATGACTTTTTATATGGAAAATGAGATTAATATGTCCCTATATCTCTCGCTCTCTGTCTTTCGGATGTCTGTGAGAGAGGCAGATAACAAGTTAGCGTGTAATGAGGTTGGTAAGGATTTTTCAGATCGATGTGCCAATCAGTCTCCCGTCGTGCACTCACCATGATTCACACACCACCGCCGACCCACCGGTCAATAGAAGGCTGATTGATTTCCATGATGGATAGTGAGTCTGTGTAAATGTGTGTATGTGTGTGTGAGAGAGAAAAATAGAGATGGAGGTGGATTTTGTCAGTAGATATATTAACATCATAAAAAGGACACACGAGACTTGGCCACAGTGAAAGGTTCTGGGAAAAAAAGATACCAATGCTTAGAAATTCTTCTTCTTCTAATAATAATAATAATAATAAAAAAATAATAATAATAAAATAAGAATCGCTCAATATTTACTGTTTTTCCTCACTTAATACATGTCTGTCTCTCATCCACACAGTCAGAAGGTATTGTAGACCTTAAAATGTCATGGTCCATCTCATTATAAATTGACCTGCTTATTGAATCACTATAAATTAGTTAACTATAATGTTTTGAAAGCATCAATTTCTTACACATGCAAACACAAATAATGATATTTTATGAGTCTATAGGCATGTGTGTACTCTATATTTATATGCATTTTAGGAGTGCTACAACACATAAAACTCAAAATTCAATACAACAAGATTCAATCCATTTTTCGATATAATGACAAACGTCACCCAAATATGTGCCTTACACTTCCTTTTTAAATTGATTAAAACATTCAGTTTGCCTATTCCTTATAAGAACATTGTAGTCAGCTATAAAAGGGTATCACAATGCAGCTTTGTACTGCAAAAAGTGATATCTTAGCAAGTGAAAATAGCTTGAGTCTAGTCAAATTTATTTCATACTGTATTTCTTAATATGTGATCAAAAACCAAATATTAGATCATTAAGCTTATTTCTAGACTTTTCAAGTGTTTTTTTTTTTTTGTCCTATTGGCAGATAATTTTAAAGAAATAAACACTTAAAATTAGCAAAACAAAAACAAGAAATTTACTGTAACAATTAGTAAAATATGTTTAAAAATATGCTTAATTATCTTATATTTGGTTTGTTATAATCATATTGATTCAAGATATTTTCACTTGCTAAGATATTACTTTTTGTAGTGTGTTAATTTTTTTTAAATATTGTAAGAGATTACTTTTTGTAGTGTGTTTTGTGTGGCGTTTGGTCCCACCCAACTAACATAAAACAGAGGCGTGTGATTCGACAGGCGTGTAATATTTCGGTCCTCTACTCAATGCCTATCAGTTTTACTACTTACCAGAAAGCACAAGTGCCTTCATACACCAGTTATAGAAGAATCTTTGAAGACAAAGTTATGCTGTAGCAACCTTTTAAATTTTAGGTGGGCTTTGTTAATTTTAAATAATTATTAAACCTTATATTCTATAAGCTAAACAAATTGTGTTCTACATTAAACATCTCTTACTGAACAATTCAACTTTACATTGTCTTGTGACATCTCTAAAATAATAACACTGATATACAGAGAGAGAGAGAGAGAGAGAGAGAGATTATTTATATTTATGTTACTTGTACGTACCTTCAGTCCACAGCTCATCTTGCATGCCGATGGCAGGGTGTGTATGATTGGACAAAGCCAGCAGAGAATTCAGACTGTTCTGGGCACTGGGGGAATTCGCATAGCTGGAATGCAGGTGTGTGTTATACTCATAATGATGCTGGTAGTGATGAAGATGTCGATTGTTCATAGATGAATCCAGAAAAGCTGCTTCGTTTACAAAAATGGACCCATCCTCATCCAAGCCACTGTTATGACCATGATGGAAGCTCTTTAAAAAAAAATAAAAGGCAACAGGTTAGTACAATGCAATTTAGAATGGCCAGGTATTGACGTTAATTACTACTTTTTATACATTTTAAACTCAATGATAAACACAACAGACAAAAACAACAGATTACAGAGAAAACAAAACAAAAACACTGGATTAACAACAAAATGTCGTCTATGTCTCTTTTCATTTGTAAAAAAAATAAAAAAAGGAGGGCAACCTGCAATTCTAAAAAAAAAAGTCCATCATAGGTGTGCCAAAAGCTGCAGTTCCTTGATTGCTGTCTCCAAACATGAGTCAATCCCCAGAGCCCCATGTTAAAATGCAGATTGTTACAAAAGAAACATTTACAGCCTGATACAAAAAACATTCTTGATCTCCATAGCTTAATTTCCCATTCATGACAACTGTACCGGGGCGAATTTTTATGCAACTCATCAGTTAAAATTACATTCAGTCATAAAACTATTCATAATTAGAGGCGTGAGTGACACTGCACTAAACCACTAGCTGTCTGCTACGCATCAAATAGAATCAATGTAGTTTAACTTACTGCAAGAAATGCAGGAGTTCACACGGGTCGATGTGTACGTAGGGTATGAACGACAAGCAAATACAAAGTAATGTTAGCATTTAAATTAATGTTAGCCACCATTTTAGCTAAGCTAAAGCTAAGCTAGCTAGATATTTGGGTAACTGAGGTAATGTTCCAACCAACACCCAGGTTCCATTTGTTTCACCCATTTGCCCATTAATTAATGAAAAGGGCTTTAGATAAAGTCAGGTCCTGTCAAGATGACAATGACCAAAGCTCACACAGTCCAAAAACGACTTCAAAACCGCTCTTCAGAAAACCTACATTGTATTAGTGATGTCATGGAGGGTTTGTCCAGTTCCTTTAATAGAATCTATGGGAAAAAAAACTGATAACTTTCAAGTTTCCTAAGATTAAAGAAATCCTTTCTTATCATCCCAGCAACAAGCAGTTTAAAAGCCAGAGAATGACTAAATCACACATTTAAAGAAAAAAAAAACTGATCGGCTGTTAGTGACATTTTCCTGGTTTGGGTCCATATTTCTGTTTAGAGGAAACAATTACCGCAATCATGAGGATAAAAATTATGTAAATAATATACAATGGCCTTCAAAGCCACCATGTCTTATTGCTTGTTTTATTAACACCATAATCATCATAATCAAAGCACCAACTGAGGTACCATGTCGAGGCAACTAGTTGTGGCCCAACATCATAGCTGAGACAGTTTATGCTGTTTTTAACTTAAATTTTCCATCAGGGACTGCACATACTGTACATTACCCCAACTCAGGAACAAACCCCAGATCCTGGAGCCATGAGGCATCAATATTACTTACAGTGCCATAGAACTACCCTAATGAAAATTCCATTGTTCCTATAAAGGCTGTTTTTGACTATTTTTCCTATAAACTCTTACTCTCAACCCTTCTGTATTATTTAGTTCCTTCCACATAAATCACTGAACTGCATCTATATTTGCAGGAAGGGTGATGCATAAAGCACTGTGTTTAATTACTTTGTCCTAGCTTTTATTTGGCAAACTTTCTTTTTGTCATCAATCAATAATCTGTTTATTAGTGCAGTCAGCAGTCAAGCATGAAGACAGATGAGCCTTGAATTGCTCACGTTATCCCAGATAATGAATCACAGTGTGTCTCTGTGTGTGAGAGAGATTGAATGAGACAAATTGAGAGATAGACATTTTACCGCAGTCCTGCCTCTTCAGTGTGGCGAAGGAAAGAAATTATTTCCCAGCCACTGACCCTGTATGCCTGACTTGAGTGAACTAGAAAGCAAAGGCACAGGGGTAAAAGTACTGCAGAGTTGGCACAGCTGCTTTTCACAACCATTATGGTGTGTATTAAAAGGGATTGCTGGTCTTGCTCAGTCAATACGGCCCATCTGATACTAACAACCAAAGGAAAAGCAGAGATAGTGAAAGATAGATTGAAAAATAATAGTAGACACATTGGGCACATAAAATGGATGGACTGAGAGACAGCGTAGATAAATATGCTCATTGACTTTTATAGATAGACTGCTAGAAAGCGATAGATACAGTCAAGATTACTTGTAAAGAACAATGAACCATTAAAAAGGATGGAGTGAGAGACAGACCAAAAGTAGCTGAGAGGCCCTCCACCCTGAATAGTTCAGTGACAGGTTGATCCCAGCTTCAAAGAGAGATGAGAGATGGTTTAGGGAAATATTTCCTTTGACATGACTACTTGGAGTGTTTTGGCAACAGGGAAAAGAAAAATAGAATAATGAAAAAAAGCTCAAATACATGCTGAAGGCAAATCCTTTCAAATACACATATTCTGAAAGAGACAGAGTGAGAAAGAGCAAAGAGAGAGAGAGAGAGAGAGAGAGAGAGAGAGTGAGTATGTTTTACCCAAAGCCCAGTTCTTTTGACTAGTCTAAACACTGTGCACCTTACCTGACAAATCATGCCTGGGTCCACTTAAAAAGGTGGTCTTGAGTATTATTACACTGAAGCTAGAACTTTCAACAAACGTCGCATTACTGGATAATGCACGTGTACTCTTTTTATAGGTGGATCGCAAACCACGTAATTGCATAGCACCATCTACTGATTTGGACTGTGTAAAATAACATGAAAACTGAGCAGCGGGGAAGTTGAGACGGCAATCATAACTAATACATAAACCCCATGAGTCTGATAACATTTAATATTTAGAGATGAATCCAACTGCGCATTCTATTCTGACTTGCATGGGTGGCACACAGACATTAGAAAGGGAAAAAAAATGATATGGAAAAGCTGAGCTCAAAAACTGGGATAGGGGCAGTACTATTCAAAACAGAGTTGTGTTAAACATACCAAACATTGTAACCAACACCTGATTTTTATCCTGTTCAAGAGCGTTATATTAAAAGCATCCTGTTTGAATAACTTACTTAAGATTCAGTATTTATCAACCAAATATCCTTTTTTTGCATTGAGATACACTACATTTGTAGTCAAAATTTAGTACTGTAACAAATCTTAGTAACACACACACACACACACACACACACACACCTAGCGAGCATCCTAACAGTTGCAATAAAAGAAAGATGTACAGACCCACTACAAAAGTTACACACACACTCCTACATACTTTGGTTCCATCTCCTGACCCTTGTTGACCCTCCATACTCGTCACAGGCAGGCTGCGTTGGCGTTCATGCTTCCAACGTTCCACCATCTTCTGCTGCATTTCCAGCTTTTCCCTCTCTCTCTCCACACTCCGTTGGCCTTCCCTCAGCCTTTCCAAGCTCTGCTGGTACTCTTGCTGCTGCTCTTCCAGCTCCTCACGTTGGCGCTGCAGTCTCTGGGCCTCCTCATGGCATTGCTGCTCCCGATCTGCCAACCTGCTTTCCCGCTCTTCGTAACGCTGCTGCTGCGCCTGGCACTCACGAGCCCACAGCTGCCGGTCCCGGGCCACCCGTGCCAGCTCCTGTCGCCGACGCTCTGCCTCACGCTGACGTTCCTGCTCCTGCAGGGAACCCTGGGAGAGCCGCTGGTGTGCAGAATTTGAGAGGAGGAGGAGAAGGAGACGACGAACTTCATAGCGGCTATCCTGGATGGTGACCACAGCCTGGAATTAACAAACAGTATTAACTCTAAAATGTAAACAAAAAACATAATAATAACATTTAATGTGGAAACATTATTGATCTCCACACCTACTGTATGGGGGGAAAAATACTTTACTGTGTTTAAATTCCCTTAAAAGAACATCGATCAATGATCATGCCATCTTATTGCCAAATTTCACAGAATTTGGGATCAAGAGAGAGACGAGTTATGTTAAGTAAGGCTGCAAGGACAGCAACATAATACAAGTTTTGTTCTTTAGAATGGTATTGTAAGGTCTTACTAAATATTAAGAAATATTAAAAATGAGAAAAATTATTAAAATATAATCATACTGTACTATGCAAAAGTGTTACCCCCATTTGTTCATTAAATTAGGTTGATTAAATAAAATAAATTGGACCACATGTTTTACAGCAACAGGCTGCAAAGTGCCTAAAGTTTAAAGTACCTAAAAATATTCTAGACTTTTGCGCAGAACTGTAATCCTACATCATGTGTTTAAATTGTTTATGTTAATGATAAGCTTACTTTTTCATAAGAATAATGTTGTTATGGAATATGTTAAAGTGTGTGTGTGTGTGTGTGTGTGTGTGTGTTTATATCTTCGTGGGCACCAAATGTCCCCACAGGGACAGAAATTCCTGACAGTTGTTTGATGATGTTGGGACATTTGGCGGGTCCCCACAAGAAAAACATTTTCACCAAAAAACTTTTATTTAAAACAAAAAAGGGAACAACAAGAGAAAAAAAAGATCTAAAAATGTTTTATTTTGGTTAAGGTTAGGGTTGGATTTAGGGAAAGCATTAATTATCTGCATTAGTAATTATGTTAGTGGAAGGTCTTCACAAGGATCGTAAGACATATGTGTGTAGGGTATAAACAAAAAAGGAATGAACAAGCAAACCTTGAGTCACTAATAGAGAGAGAGAGAGAGAGAGAGAGAGAGAGCGAGATGATATTACCTGCAAACTATAAAGCAATTGAGTCAAACTCTGGATGCTCTGAGACACCTGGACATAAAGACACAGACACATTATTTATGCATAAAGGCACTGGGTGATTTAGACTGATGAATATTACACATGGCTTCAAAAGTACAAATGTTATTTATATAGCTGTATTCTATAAAGCTTGTCTATATCAATACTGTAATATGTCAAATTAAATATTTATGAACTATTAATTGTTTCTTTATTTAGATATTTAGTATTCATTTTATGTTTATCACATTAAACTTTCCTCTAAACTATTAGAGGGAAATGCAGATAAATTCTGTTTTAAGTCGTAGGTGTTTGTCTGGCATACAGCGCCATCTGGTGTTCCTAATCTGTTCAGCTTGCATAAACAATACACATTAGCCCAAAATGTAAAAGTAAAAAAAAATAATAATAATAATTAATTAATCAATACCCACTACACTAAACCCCAATCTCCAAGGCCTGGGTGTGATCCCTTCCATTTGCAGCTGGATTCTGGACTTTCTAACTGATAGAGACCAGCCTGTTAGTATTGGTAATCACATGTCCTCTACCGCCTGAACACTGGCGTTCCCCAGGGTCGTGTGCCGAGTCCGTTGCTTTACTCTGTTTAACCATGACTGTATGTCGCTGCATAATTTCAACATGATCATCAAGTATTTAGATGATACCACAGTGGTAGGTCACATAACCAATAATGAGAAGTTGGCCTACAGAGAAAAGATTTGTAGCCATCAACAACCAGCCAATAAAACCAAAGAGCTCATTGTGGATTTCCGGTTGTCACAAATTAGCAGGCACCTTCACCACAATAAATGCCTTCACAGAGCACACAGCATCATCATTCAGGTCCAGCATCTTTCCCACAATCACCGTCCCTGCTCAACTCTACACTGCACCATTTAACCACTTAAACCACTTACACAATATTGTCTGTAATCATTTACAACTTTATTATTCTTTTCCTATTATCCATATATGCAACTGTCCCCGACTTAGAAACATTCGAGTTACGAATTTCCCCAGGGAGAATTTAGACACTCTCACCAGTTTCAATGAATCAGCCCAGGAGAATGATGATAGAAAATGGCTGTCCTATAAAGATGACCCAATGTTGAATAATCCTAATTTCGGAAAATCACAGTAAACACCACGTACTGTAGCGTTGTCCTCCCCCCGACGTCTTCCCGGGTACCCTTCAAACGAGGTCAGCTGACCCCCCCCCCCTGCATCGCCGGGATTCTCCCCGCGATTTGAAGGCGCAGTATCGCAAGAGTAAAATGCGGAACCAACAAACCAAACCTGTGTGCTTGTTCTTTTTTATTCCTTACATTGTACATTTGTGTCAAAGGTGTATAAGACTCACTTTGTCGAACTTACGAACAAATTCTAGGGAACGGAACTCATTTATAAGTTGGGGACTTACAGTACTGTATTTATCCTAGTACATAATTTATTCTAATATTCAAATACTGTATATTCAAAGAACACATCTCTTACCTAATGTTACAGAAAATACTTGCTTATATCGCTTATACGAATTAACTTTTCTATAATAATCGTGTAAATTAAAATTTTATGGTATTACATATTCCATAGCTACTGCACAAATTCCCAACCCATAGCCATGTTATATAATGTTTACAGCACCGTTGGCTCAGTGGTACAGTAGGTGTTTCGCCAGCCATGCAGAAGGCCTGGGATCGATTCCCAGCCACTGGATGCAGTGCCGGTCCCAAGGCTGGATAAAATGGGAGGGTTGCGTCAGGAAGGGCATCGAGCGTACAAACCTGTGCCAAGCTTGTATTTGCGGACCAGATAATCCGCTGGGGCGACCACTTGCTGAGAGCAGCCGAAAGACCAACAACGCATATATAAATCTACTTATTTATGCTGCACCTTATAAGATGCACAGTGCCAATATCCATACATTAACACAATCATTCATCCATCCAGACACAGCCACTGTGAAACATTCAGCTTTTTTCTGTTATAATCATTCATGTATTGCTCATGTGCCGTCCTTTTGTTTAGACACACTGTCCTACTAAAACGTGAAAGGTTACCCACTTAAGCTTAGCTTTCTGGCAGGATCCTCCTGTATTTTGCAACACCATTATCTCTTCAGTTTTAAAAAGAAGACCAATTCCAAGGATGAACATGATAATGAACATGGCATGATGTTGCCACTGCACCGTTTTTCTTTAGGGATGATATTAATTGAGGTCTGTGCTAGGGTTGCACCACACATAGCTCTTTAAAGCCCAAATAAACAGATGCCTAAAAACGTGTTCCTCAGTGTTCATTTTTACACTTCTTTCTTCAGATTGACACTCTCTTCAGTGGCAGTTTAACCAAGTTTGTTTCTGTTTAGAAATGTCAGGGGTTTAATACAGTACTTCACAAATAAAGGATTTTGAGTCAGTTGTGACCTTGTTAAAACAATATCTTTAAGCTAGAGCTTCTGGAACATGACGGGTTGCATTTTTTTATTTATTTTTGACATTGCAGACACATGCTGCAATTAGAGCTAAAGGTAGTCGAACAATATCCTAGTGTGTGCAAATTTGGTTTCATTTATGGCCAGGCAGTGTGAATCTTACAAAAGTGCACACAACAAGAGGAAAAATCTCATTAAATAAAAGAACGGTCTGTCCTTCTGCTTATACCTAGGTCAGCATGCCTTAATGCCCTATCCGAATAATATATAGCAGAGCACCATCAGAGGCACCAATGAAAGCAGAAAAGAAAAAGAGGTTGAGGAGAGGTCTAATTATCACTGTTCATTTTTAATGAACTTGTTCCCCAGAGGCAGTGAAATGGACTCTCTCCTTATTTTGAGCACATTAATGTTTCATAATATTAAGCCTGGGATGTGAGTTTGGCCGAGAAACCTAAATAATTCATGCTGTTGTGTGAGATTTTTAACTATACATACAGAAGTGGAGGACACTAACTATATACTGTAGAAGTACTGCTTTAAAACATGTACGCATCTTTAGCCTTGAGCAGTATCTGCTACATGTGCCCTTAAACCTTATGACCAATGTCTGAACCTTTGGGTGGAAGAAACTCGTGCATGTTTTAGAGCAATTATAAATCAATTCTAATGGCCCTCAGTTACTTTTCAAAATACATTTTTTGAGAGGCTGGGTAGTCACGGGGCTATGGGAAGGCAAATGTGGTACAAGGAGTCGGACAAATAAAAAATATATCAGCTAGCCAGTGGGGGAATAAAAGCTCTAAAGTGCTTGCCTATTCCTAGCTGCAGTTGCCTGGTACCTGGCAAAAAAAGACCATCATACTTGAAAGAGTCATAATACACTCCAATCAACTGATCATTAATTTTATGGAGATAAATATCTGTTGTTGCAGACCTAGTCCTATGCCCGCACTGCACAAAGAAATTACGGCCTGTCTTATTAATATGGTCTTTAATGTCACTTGATGTGTTTAGCTGCAAGGTGACTGAATACAACTAATATGAACCTTTGTAAAGCACTTCATTTTCATCAGTGTTTTGTACCTTAAGGTGCATGTTCCAACTGTCAGTTCCACTGTTCTGATTTTGAAGCTGGAGCTCGAGACTATCTAACTCCTCTTCCTCACTCCTTACAGCATTCACCGCTTGTGGTTCTTCTTCAGCAGGCACTGGAGGAGGAGAGGGAGCAGGAGGAGGTGCCTCTAGCCAAGTGGTGGAGTCGAATGGGTTCTGTTCCTTAGATGCACCACGGGAGGGGGAGTTGCAGTAAAACGACAGTGCTTCTTTTAGACTCTCCACTGGAAATACAAACAGAAGAAGAAAAAAAAAAAGGAGGAAAAAAGAAAGGCATGAATCTTTTTTTATTATTTTATTATCTTCAAGTCAAGGTCAAATATTTAAATGCTTACGCTGAACAAAGTAGATTTAATAGTCTAACCCTCCAAGAGTAAAAGGGTTGAGTTACCTAATTAACATTTTATCCATTATCAAAAAAAACAAAAAAAACATACATACTGCAACAGCACATACACACTGCTAATCAATGGAAATTTTAGCAAATTAATTTTCAAAACAAGATCACATTATTTTATGAGTTGCATTCAAGTCAAACCAGGACTTTAGATTTTGAAATGATCCAAGAACACAGTTATGAGAGTAAAAACTAAATTTATACCCCTGCTATATTAGTGCTTCACTAATGCTTGGATACCATTGCAAAAGTTCACTGGAACAAACGTAGTTGGCTCCGAGCCCACCATTATTTAATTAACTTGGTGATGAAGATTTTGCACTCAAGCATGCACACAGTGTGAATGGGGTTATCTCACCCTCTTTAAGCGCAGCGTTGAGCAGGACAGCAGCATTAGGGAGCTCTTCAGTGTTTGGACACACCAGCAACTTTGGTTCTGGGCTTATGTCTCTGTGTCCCACCAGGGCTGCGAGCTCAGCATAGATGTGAAGCTTCTCCTCCAGGCTGAGGCAGATCAGCTGGTCCTGACCGCAAAGAGACTCTGCCAGAGAAGACGGGACTGATGAAGTTAGATCTGATTGTTTGACTAGATTCCCAGTCTTCTTCTCCGGCCTAGTTAATTGGTATAACTCAGGTGCAAGTTAGGATGTTTATTGATTTACAAACAAATATCAAGGCAGGAATTCACAACTATTTTTAGACAGCGACCCTATTTTAAAGGCACCAAACTGACACCATATTTGTGTTAGTTTATTTTTGGTGCATCACCTTGTAGCTTCTGAATTTTTTGGTTCATGGCTTCTGTTGCTCTCCGCTCTTCTTCTGACTCACTTGTAGTGTCCTCCTCCTTCTCATGGCAACTAAAAAGAGAGGACAGCCTAGATATAGTGCTAAAACTGGAAACTATCATACTAACATGATGACTTATCAAAACACACAAGACACCCCACCACCCGCCACACATGGACCATGTAATAACCTATACCCACATGACCACAGCTTCTCGGATAAGCCTCATCCAGGCGTTGCGCTCATCTTTGGTTGCTGCATGCACCTCGTACATCTCAGGGCCACTGGAAGAGGCACTGATTAGGAACATGCCCCTCTCTTCATTAGCCACCTCCCTCACTATCAACTTTTGCAGGGAGATCACTGGACATTTCTGGTCCTGAGAGAAGAGAAAAAAACACCTACTTACAAAATTCCAAGTCAAAACTGTGTTACTCTAAAGTTTAGAGAGAATCCTACATCTTTTTTTTTGCCTTCTCTTAAGTGATTGAAATGTTTAACTCAATTATTTAAAAAAAATTGCACACAAGTTTGCTATTGTATATCATTCTAGTGAATGTCTTAATGAGAAACACAACGATAACCTACAACAGCAGCAAAGATGTATTTCTGATCCTTCTCCTGAAGGAAGACCAGCAGATCAGTCAGCAGGAGAGCCAACACATCTGTGAATGAACGGAAGCATGTGATGTAAAATACAAACACAGTGGTTAAGGGGAACTGACATTCAATACTTAATGAATAAAACTGTTGTGTACTACTAACGGGTTTATCTTTACATATAACAAGATGTAAACCTCGACTGGGCTCATGACCTGCTGTGTGAATGGCTCCTCATCACTTTTTGTAAATTAAAAAAAAAAATGAATCTCTGAAAGTTCAACAAAGCCCATTGTCTGCATTTCTGCTAAACATCACTACGGTTTCAAAATCGTGACTTGCCATGGTTGATATGCTCTGGCACCACTAGTGACGGTGCTAAATGCAGAGCTCACCTAAAATACACTGGAGCTTCAAAAAGACATGGAAAAAATTTGTATTTGTTACTGTAAAGCCACAGATAAAGCTGTTTTTAACAAGTGCTATGACTGGTGTGGGTGTGCGCGTGCATGTGTATATAAACATGACTGAAAATCATTAATTACCATGTCCATTCACTTGCAGATGATACCTATTTTAACATGCGCTTCTTATCACAGTCAGTTAAAACTAAAGGGTTAAAGTTCAGTTACCAATGATATCATCCCTAATCTTAAACTTCAATGGTGCCAAATGACTAATATGCCTGCCTGGGACTGACTACAAAAGGTCATTAATGGCCTACGGAAACATTTAGTCGACCTACGCCCATTGTACAGGGCATAAAAAGCCTTATCTCCATCACAAATTCTTTGAGCATGTTAGATTTTTGAACATGCAGCTATTAGTAGCAAAAATCATTAAAATGACAACTGGGTTTTAATCAGGCCAAAAAAGAGGTCAGTTTGGCCTATTCAAACATTTAAACATAACTAGGGATGTCCCGATACAGAAAAATTTTTACAGGAAGAAAATTCTTATTACATATTTTAGTAATCTATATTTCTGTAAATAAGGATATCCATTTGGCACCGCTGTCAATGTTTGAAAGGCAAGCATAAATATTTTAGAAACTGCCAGCTTCTGTAGCACTGTTTCTGTCATGTCATGAGTGACAGAAAACGAGTTTTAATTCAAGCACGGCCGGTTGAGCGCATTCTCAAAGAAGCACATTTAACTGAAGTGGTGGTGGTGCCAAATCGCCCATGTGATCACGACATTGGCGATTTTTTTCCCAGCTAATGTTTTGTTTGTCTCTTTGTTTTTGCGACAAGAAAGACATCAAAGTTGTCAACATTGACCCTGCTTTGACACAAGGAGGAAGAGAGGCAATTTGTGTAGTGAGCACCGGTTCTGTCGTAAAGTGGTATCGGTGTTGTAACATCAGAACAATTTTACAAGTATAAGGACAAGTGGATGAGGGTAGTATCAGACCGATTCCCAATCCTGGTATCAGTATATCCTTAAATATAAAAGGATGTAAGATAAAAGTAATGTTAATGAAGCCCACTGTTTTTGAACGTACTGTAATGCCACGTCTTCATGCACTTTGTAGAACTGTTCATAAAAAAAATTACTAGAAATGGAGTAATAACCAGAAGAAATTTTTGTAGCACTTCTGTAAACATTATTTATTACTGATGAGAGGGATGACGCTGGTCATAGAACTGGCTACGTAACTACTAGGCAAGCATGTAAACGTAATCTGTATAAAGTTTTGAACTGTGAGGACTGTTTAACATAACATGTCAAGTAGATATGTCACTCTTGTCTTTTCTCATAAATAAGCGTAAGACAAAGTTCACATTTATAATAATGCAAGTTGGAGTTCAGGCAGCAGAATTACTGTGTGCACATAAAAGTAATATCATGACAATCCTTAATAATGCTAACCTGTAGCTACACCTGTCAATAGGACAGGTTTTGGTGGCAGACCTTTACGTGCATGTGCAGGATCAGAGAAGGCCCAATAAATAATATTAATAATTTAAATGGTAATGACATACTTATTCCTCACCAGGAATAATGGTCAGGAATCAGTATGTCAATAATACAAACTAATGGTCATTTAAAGTAAATGTAACCACTGTAAAAACATTACCTAGAGTATATTTATTTAAGCAAAGCATTAACTTGTTTTTATGTTACGTTTTTTCGATTATGTATGCATGGGAGCCCTGGAAAAACCATCGAACATGTCTGTGACCTAAATCTAGTGAATGTGAAAAGGACAAAAAAGAAGAGTCTGAAATTTGGGTGAGATGGGGGGGGGGGGTGCAAATAAAAGGTCACGCTAGTAAATCATGTCCACTTTGTATGGATTCGGTTGCTACTATTCATTCATTTATCTGACCTTTGAGTCTGCCGGTGGCGGTCTTCCAAAGAAGTGGGCCATGATGAAGCAGCGTTCGGCCATTGGTCATGTCGTGCTTACGGAAGGCAGCACCGCTCTTCAGTCTGGCTAAGCATTTGCTTTCCATGCGGCCAAGCACATCGCTTAGCCATTGACTCTGCTCTCTCTCACTCACCCGCACATCCACCGCTGAAATAAACTCTCGCACCAGAGACAGGGCGCCAGAGATATCGGCATGCTCCTGTGTACCCTCTGATGAAGACAAACAACAAATTAGACAAAGAGAGAGAGAAAGCACAGATGCTTAAACGAATACAGAGTCTTGTCTTAAATTATTGACCATCTATCTAGGAACCTCAGAGCTAAGCTAGGGACTGCGGAGACCAATGGTGACCATTGTATTTATTCCTCCAGTCAACATTCACACACTAAAGACAGTTTGGGAATGCCAATTGGCCTGCCTGTCTTTGGACCGTGGGTGGAAACTGGAGGAAACCCACCAAGAACAAGGGGAACAAGCAAACTCCATGGACATAGACTCCGAGGTGGGAATCGAACCCACTAAACCACTGCGTTGCCATACGTTATACACTTAATGTGATTTAATACGTAGCAACAGCTTTTTATACTGTAGCAATGTATCAGTACATGTTAGACAAAGTGTATGTACAGAGATCTACCTTCTGTGTACTGCAGTAGCCTCTCTAAAAGTACTGGATACTTTGTGATTCGCTGCGTCACTAACAAAATGCATTCTGGGATCTCACGTCTCTTTACAAGCGAGTTGCTGCTCTGTTGCTGTGGAGATAACAAGAACTGTATAGTTAAATTGAACAGGTGATGATTATGCCTCAAGTATAAGTGAGTAGAGATTATAGAACTTAAAGATAAACCAAATTAAAGCCAGTTTCCTCATGATAATATGAAAAAAAAACTAATGATCTATGACTTGGCGTCAACATTTAATACTCACCTTAATAAAAAGTTGAAATCTTTTGTTCTGCTGCTGAAGCTCCTTGAAGAAGCTGACGGCTTCATTGTGGTGGCTGCAGAACTCTCCATAGACCCGCTTCATGTTCTCAGCATTGTCGTGAGAGAACTACACAAACACACATGGGGATTAACTAATTTGATTTTGTTTTTTTTTAAACTAATAATAAAAAGATAATTTATAAATTTTACTTCAATTTTTCTCCCTAATTTACACTGTGTTCCAAATTATTATGCAAATTGGATGTAATTGTCATAAACATGAAATGTTTAGTTTTTAAATTAAACTCATGGATGGTGTTGTGTCTCGGGGCTCTTTGGATCACTGAAATGAATCTCAGACACGTGTGA
>JAOVVB010000031.1:10181853-10197198 GCA_028570985.1 Heterobranchus longifilis | reverse complement strand
GGGCAGTCATATAAGCATTTTACTGCATATCATACTGTGTATGGTTTTGTATGTGACAAGTAAAATTTGAATTTAAAAACTCAGAGTAAATTAAATAAAACTAATTCTTCTGGAATGTTTATAGTATGTCTGTAATTCTTTTACTAACCCTCGTTGGATTTAATGTTGTACTTCAATTTTACATGACTTCAATTCAATTCAAACAAATTAACAAACAAATTAACATATTTAATTTTCCATTTTGTTCTATGATTATGGATTATGGACAGAAATGGCCTGTTATATTAAGGTCGAAAGCCTTACCAGTTCCAATTAACTATAAGGTAAAAAAAAAAAAAGGAAAAAAAAGGAGGGCAATTTACAAAATTATACTTGAATTGAACTAAAAGAGAAATGTTTTCCTAAAAATTTACTGATATGGAGTGCCAGAAGGAGAATATTGGGAATCCATTTGTCTTGTTGAAACAAGCGTGTTCTTGTTCTCTTATCAGGAGAGGACAAATCAATAGCACAGGCACCTGAGAAAAGCAGAATGTACTGTATGGGCTCTGTGTGTTTGAAGCTGCAGTTTCCTGGTGGGGAAGTAGGTTTAAGAATCAGAAAAGAAAACAAACCCTAGTCTTTCCTGATACTCATATGCATCTATGTTTAAATTAATGGCACTGTGACAAAGTTATTGTGACTACATTAAATCATAAAGGTTTAATGTCAGTTTATGTTATATTTTACTTCATTAACATGTCTTTTCTAAATGTTTTAATTGTTTTTATATGCAAAAATATGATTATAGTGTTGGAAATTGGTAATATTGGTAATATTTTTGGGTGGATGGAACAGATCATCTGCATTTACATTATGCATTTTGCAATACAAAATTTCCCCTAAAGACCTCGGCTTCGGAAGACCTCGGTACCACCTCATGGTTAAAAATATCAGGAGAAAATAAATGCAATAGCCAGGCTTGAATTATATATTTTACATGCAATGTGATACATTGATTGATTACAAGCCAAGATAACTTCGGCTAATGAAATGCTGACATTGTATTAAGGGTGCAGGCAGGAGGAGCTATATTAGAAACTTTGTGAGAAACACACTCACAAAGAATGAGAATAACAAAGAAACCTTTTGGTTTGTATTAATGACTTAACTAGTTAACTAGAGCACCATATGTTTTAGAGTTTGCTAGTCTTGTCAATAAGGTTTCTGAAACAACAACATGGCACTGGGCAGCACTTTGGAGCACGTTCTACCTGGGCTAGCTAATAAATTAGCCAACGTAGTAGTAAAAACTACAGGAATAAAATTGTAAATACAGTAAATACAGTAAATAAACCTTTATGATTCCTCTTGGCACAAAGCTGAACATGGCTGTGTTTTCTTCTTGCTACTGCCTTGCTAACATTCTTGGGACTCATGGTGCTATCTTCTCTAAATCAGGCACAAAATGCAAAAAATTGCCTTTCTCCTGACGCAAACTAGTTTTGAAAAGCTTCCAAACATACGTGTAATTTAACTGGCATTATGTTCGGCCATAAATGCTGCGTATGTCGAGGGCAAATTGCTTCCAAAAGTTTAGTTCGTAAAGGAAAATTCATGAGGCAGAGTGTTCGTATGCCGAGGTAGCGCCATATTGTTTGATGCTAGACCGTCTTCGAAACAAAAAAATTTCCTGCCTTTGAAAATCTGGCTTGGTAAAACTGCAGTCACCTTCAGAAAAAAATCTGTGCAGTAAATATTTTTTCAAAACCTTGGGTACAAACTGGAAAGGCTTTTATACAAATGTAATTGTATTAATCTTAATCTATGCTTAATGCAAACAATAAGTACTGCCAACAGTAACAAACAGTCGTGCAGACAGTGCGTCACTCTCCGTGTTTTACAGCACTGCTTAAACACTTTACATGGAAACCCACACACTTTATATTTAATGAACAGAACCCACACGTTCTATATGTAGTGTACAGAACCTACATATTTTATATGCAGCGCCTATGGGAGAATATTATTTTGTTGAGTGGTCAATAAGAGTATTTCGATTCCCAGGCTGTTAACAATTGCTATAAAGAATATTTCCAAAACCGGCCTTGTGACTTGTGTACATCAATAACAAACACACACCCAGACCAGGTGTGTAGGTGTAGTGCTGATGCTGCAAATATTAATCCATGTGGCAGTAAGAGAACAAGGATAGCCTTGAGAAAACAGTTATTCTGTACTGATGAAGAGTAAACTTCCCACAGCAAACATCTCATCAACATGTTTTGTAATTCATTTGTTGATTTGACTTCAGTAATCTGAGAAAACTGTGTACCTTGGTAACTACTGGGTTTACATAAACACTGTTTACTGCTGACTCTGGGATTCGATTGCTTAAAGCAATATTGGGAAAGATAAGCGTTCGAATTGAAGTAAATGTAATGTGAGATGTAGTAAAGAATAAAGCCTGTGAAGTACTGCACATCAAAGCTGACCTTCTGCAGCACAGATAAGTTGAAGAGACGAGCACTTAATCTGTCATTTTGCACTGAAAAATCCCTGGGTTATGCAAGAGGTCATATTGGCATTCTTTAGTCATAGTTAAAGGTATAACTAAAATTAATTATAACTAACTATGGCTGCACAATCAGAAGTATTTTAAATAATGATCTTGGGCTTTTTAATAAATAAAAAAATAGTTCCTTCTTATGTCAAATTATAACAGGCTACAGGGGTTTAAAAAACATGCATTTCCTAAGATTAAATATACTGTATATTTGTTTAGCTATGTTGGCCAAGTCGAACATACATTGATAGATTTTATTTAACATCCAAAAAGTAAAAAAAAAAGAAACAATAATAATTTAATTTACCTCTACAGAGCGTGTTGTTGCCACATCAGCGAATGTTTCATGCAACAAAAATTACGTCAAGCCAAGACATGAGTGCCAGACAAAACATTACTTTCGACATAGGGAAGGGGAGGGAGTTTGATTAGAGAATTCAAGAAACCTATGCAATAGTCACCTATGCAACCTATGCAACCTATGCAAAATTCATTCACCGGCTCTCTTTCTTTTGAGTGATAACTCATACCATCATACTCTGCTGTCAAAAAGTGGCAGACCAGAAATTCCATATCACCTGCCTGATCTTGCAACAACTTGCATTCTTAAACACCCGTTAGACATTTCCAGACTTAATACTGCAAATCTCTACTTGCTCGGCTTGCTTCATCTCATTCCTCCCCAAAGAATTTAGGATATTCATGCAGTATATGTTTGTATCTTCCTGAGGTAGGTCGAGGTCAAATGCAAAAGTTTAGCTGTGTACTATCTACAAAGCAAATGTCTGTCTGGTTTTTTTAGTTGGTTAAGCTTTCTCATAAAAGAGCAAGAGTGTTTCAAGAGTGTCTTCAGTTTAGATCTCGATCCAGAATAAAAAACTGAGGTCTAATGAAATGTACCAGTGTAACGCTCTCACCTTGTGGTTTCTGTGACTTTTGGCTGGTCCACTCCAGAAGAGAGTACATGTTTGAAACCGCCTGTGTGATTTTCACATCAACGTCACTGCACGTCTTCATGATACATCCTTCACCAGGATCAGGCACCCAGCATTCAGGATTTTCTTCTGGATTGTGGCTCCCTGGTTCTTTTTTAAGTGTATCTAGTCTTTGGCTAAATTCAAAACATTCTTTATCTAGACTTGAGGTCCCATGCTGTTTATTCATATCAGAACTAGTCTGCTCTGGCTGGATACTCTCTTCAAGGCAAAATTTCCTCTGGATGTCCACATGAGTGCTGGAAGTCAGGTTATCGAGGTCAGATATGAGAAGATCAGCCACTTCCTGTACAGCATCCCATTTGTACTCCAATGAGAGTTCTTCAGACACCAAGGTTGGTTGACTGAAGCTGCTGCTCTCTTCATAGCAGTACAATTGTACAGAGACCTTTTCTGCAACATTGTGACCTTTAAAAAAAAAGGGAGGGGGGGGTTAAAAACTTTACAACATACAGTATAACAGTAGGTCAAATGAACTTACAGACTTACTTACCTATTCATTTATTTATTTTAAACAGTTATACTGCGTTCGGGAATTGGGATTTTAATAGTAAGTGCATATTATTAAGCAAGACAGGATTGTTTCCTCAGTATAATTAGCTTTCTAACATTGTTCCTCCCCCTTTTTCTCACAGTATAATGTGGTACAACAATCATGGTCATTTTTCGCAGAGGAAATGACTCAAATACACTGAGAAACTAATCATAATTATTATTTTAAATATGAAAAATTGTCATCCTACGAGGAAAAAAAAACAATATAAAAAATCCTGCAATTATATTATATTATCATTTATTATGATAATATTATTATGTGCTATTATGTACTCATTACACCTTAACCACTGTTCTTATTCATTAAACATATTAATAATACTATTTTATTTATGTTCTATCACTATAATTAAACTATGCACTATGCAGACTGTGCTTTATTGGGGACAACTGTACACCTTCACATTCATGAGTTATCTAATCAGCCAATAATACGACAGCAGTGCAACACATAAAATCATGCAAATATAAGCCAGAAGCTTCAGGTACAGTAAGTTTCAAATCTACCTCCAGAATGGCATGATTGTTGGTGGACAACAGACTGCTTTGAATATTTATATAACTGGTGATCTTTTGGGATTTCCACACAAAATAACCTCTAGAGAAATGTGCAATAAAGAAAAAAGAAAGGAAAAAAAAACTTCCAGCATGCAGCAGTTCTGCAAACGGAAATTCCTTGCTGATGAGAGGGGTCAAGTGAAAATGGCCAGACTGATTCAATCTGACAAAAAAGGCTACAGTAACTGAGATAATTACTCTGTACAATTGTGGTGAGCTGAAAAGTATCTCAACACCTGGACCAGGGCTGTTTAAATCCAGCCAGTGTCCAAATTCACCAATACTTACAGAACCACTAAACCAGGCACTTAAATTAACAGATTAGTTGAATCAGCAGCCTTTGAACAGAAAAAATGTGCTGTGCACTGGCCATCTAGGCCTGGATTTGAACATCCCTGACCTAGAAAATTGAGGCAACAGCCTATGATCAGGCAAGCTTCAACATCTATCACCCAAGAACAAAACGTTAAGAAGGCTGGAATAATGTAGCATTGTCTGATGAGCCTTGATTCCTGCTGAAGCACACAGATTTTTCATCAGAAGCATGAATCCATCGACCCAACCTGCCTTGTGTCAACAGTTCAGACTGGTGAAGGTAGTGTAATGGTTTGGGAAATGTTTTCTTAGAACACTTTGGTCCCCTTAATTCCAATCAATCATGACTTGAATGTTACAGCCTATTTTAGTATTGTTTCTGACCATGTGCAGAACTTAATAGCCATGAGTTCAGTGTTCTTCCCTGCCCTTTCCAGTAACTGGAACTGATTCCAATAACACATTTTAGCTCTAGTAGAACAGAAATCTAGTAGAACTGAAAGTGCAGGTGAAAAAATCTAACATTGTGTGGAATCAATGTCATGCATTGAAAAATTAGGGGCAAAAAATCGGCCAAGCCTAATATTATTATAGTGTTCCTGAGTGTAAATGTGTTCACTGAGTGTAAGTACTAGGGATAGGAATCACCAGGAAAGATAGTGACACAATATCTAGGTGTCAATTCGATTTGTATTATGTTTCTGTAAGAATCAGTAGTAATTTATTTTCAGATTTTGTTACAATTCCAAACAAACTTATTCTCTCATCTCTAGTAAGTACAATACAAACTACAAAAACCAAATTCAACCATGCAGAGTCTAGACAATCAGGATGTTTTACAACAAAAGCAAACTGCATACAAAGAAAATTATCTATATATGGGTGAATCCCTGATGCTTTGGCTGGTTGTTCATGGGAAGAATAGAAGACTGGAATCATGGAATCATGAATTTGGCTAAGTACCAGGCTGTTTCGGCCTAACAGCTGGTTGCCTCTGCTAGGTGGTTCAGATTTGGTAATATACGTAGGAACAAATATCGTAGTGTAATTTGAAAACCAGTAGTCAGAAAAGATAAAGAAACATACCCGAGAATATAAGGTAATAAAGTACAATGTTCTGCATAGATGTGTGGAGCAAGATGCCTCTACAAACACCTCTAACCTTATTCAAGGTCAAAGAAAAAGACTTTGGGTTGTTATTCACTCCTATTAGTTATAAGGGTGCCAATAATTATGACACCTTCCCCCTGCTTTTATTGGATCCAACCAACCCTTCCCTGAAAAAAAATAAGTGAATACCACACTGTTCAAAAATTCTACCACCTGTTTCATGTTTTTAATGCATCACTTTCTAAGTGGCAATAATTCTAGAGAGCACTGTACATATAATGAACTTGTTATTGGTGATTGTTTACTTATGATGAGATGACAAGACCTACCAGGTATGATGAAGCTCAATAAGCGGCTCTCTTCCTTCCTCTGGGCCGTGGTGACATGATGGATACGAGAGCCTTTTAATAACACATAATACTCAGAATTGTCCTGAACAGACAGATGATCCTGCAGCACTGCACACACTTCCACCTGACCCTGAGAAATAAGAAGAGACAGAGCAAAAAGATATGAAATCATATATTTCACTCAAGAAACATTTATAAATGTCACAGTGGAGAGATTTAAAATCCTTGACTTGGTCTACACATGGATGGCACAGTTACTGTTTTATCCAGTATCAGAGAGCTGGCATAATTACATACACATTATGCAACAAATACAATAATCTTAAATGTGCATGAGGGAAAATCAACATTTAACCAAAAATGCAGTAATTGTATCACCAGATATGACTTTGTAGGTAATTATTAATTAAGTATACTAGTGTCGTCATAATAATAATTTTTTTTTTTAAATGCTTTGAAACCGATATTGTCATTGAAGTTTTGATATTGTTTTGATGCCTTCTCACTGAGCCAGAGGCACTAAACGTCGGTAGTGGGGAAAAAATGGGTTCTGGTGATAAATTTGTTACAGCAAAGGCCTAAGTTTCTAAGATACCGTATCTAGAAAAGATTTTAATGAGACTGATTAAATACATCATTTTCTAGGACTAGATTAAGTCATGCTGTCAGATTAAGAATTAAGATGTGTCTTTGATAGAATTAATAAAATATAATATAATACAAAACACAAATTTCATTTCTGTTTGCAGAAAAACACTGCAATAAAAACACACATACATATACAATATACATATATATTATATATAATATTGAAATATACACTAGTATACATTATATGCTACTATAGCATATACATTATACGCTACTATACATATGTGTATTTCACAAAATTAGAATTTCATGTAAAAGCTATTTTTTATATTTTATTTAAAAATAAAATTTATTCACAGATTTATTACACACAAAGTGAAATATTTCAAGACTTTCTTGTTATGGATTACACCACATGAGAATCAAAAATCCAATTAAATTCAATTCCATTTGTATAACGCTTTTAACAATTATCACTGTCGCAAAGCAGCTATACACAATGAAAATTATGGAAGTTTGTGTGAAATGTTAATGTGTAAGAATCAAAATGATCAGATTGTCAGTGATGAGCAAGCCAAGGGTGACGGTGGCAAGAAAAAAAACTCCCAGAGATTTTAAAGAAACCGTGAGAGGAACCAGACTCAACAGGGAACCCATCCACATTTGGGTGATAACGGATAATGAGTCATAATGAGTCAAAAATGATTTACAATACAGAAATCTCCAATTTGTGAAAAGTTTGTGAATTTATACACTTAAAACTTGGTCAGGATTCATTTAGCACGAATTGCTGCAACAGTGCAGCATGGCATGGAGGAGATGAGCCTGTGGCACTGCTGACCGAAGACCAAGTTATCCCCTTTGCTTGTGTACTTTTTCTTACCACGCTTTTCCTTTCCACTCAACATTCCATAAATATGTTTCAATATACTGTACCACTACTGTAGATGAACAGTCAGCCCTTTCCTTTGTGGCTTACCCTTCCTGTGGAGGGTGTTGATATTTGTTGATTAAAAGATTTGTAGAATCTTTCACAGTTGTCTAGGTCAGGCACTTTTTAGACACCTACTGTAAGTATCCAGTGATCTGCTTTTGTTATCAGATTCAGCAGGCTTTTATGGGAGAAAATCTAAAAATATTCAGTTGGGTAAATAGAAGAGAAAATCTTGAAACATGCAGAGAATAAATAATAATGTATGTAAGCATGTACGCAGAGGTGCTGCTTTGTTAAAAGAGAACTACAGTATTAGCCAGACCAAACAGAGATCCATATGAAATAGGATCAATTAGTTCAAAATGCTGGTATAGTACAGTACTGTTGTCTAGTGTACTGGGGTATTTTTTAGTGCCACATTATTATACACATGCGAAGAAGTACATTAAATTGAATGATAGGGCAGAGCTCATAAAAGTATTTTATTTTTAATTGTTTTTGTTTTTCCACCATTTAGTTTCTTATATCATGTTTACTTTGATGATAACAAGACAACAGGAGTGTTATGATTGTGAGTTTTCCTATATATTTGAAATCAAGCCTTAGAACAGGACAGAAACACTTTGTGTCCCTCCACTCTGAGTAATACAGACATTCAACTCAGATGAAATCGAAAAAAAAACAAACATACTTTAGACCACTGATTTCATTTACAGGACCCTGGATCAAAAGACACACCTTGTATATGGGGAGGGGAACATTACTGCAGACTGAGAGAGGTTTGTGCAAGACAAGGCTCTTTTCACTTTCCCCCCATGTTCTGCATAAAACCCTCTTTTGATTTTTTTTAAACTACTTCTACAGCCGTCTCTCTCACTTCCTGTCATTTAAGGGGCCCCTTTGCTATAACAGTGAATAGTAAGTAGAACCTTCATAAAGGGGTAAAGAACTTTGTTAGGTATGGGAATGGGTAAGGAGTGAGGACTTTCCTCTTTCTGTAACTCAGTCCTTCAGATAAAGTTGAATGGCAAGCCTGGGATTCTCAGTGCTGCAGTACCGCATACAAACCCCACACCACCAGAAGCACCACTGCCACTACATTCTCAGTACTTCCCTCTTTTTGTTCTTTACATCACCTTATATTGATAAAACAATTTCCATTCTCCTTTATTTAATTAATTCATGACATGTTTTCCACACTTTCCCAGCACTTGAGCATAAGTCCCAGAAAAAAACTGATAGCGAGAGATATGAACAGAGAGGATTTGTCCTCACCCAGTCCACTTGAAACACCATCACATGTACCCTATCTAATGTCCTATCTAAAGTGATGTTACATGCCATTTAAAGTAAGTTAAATCTAGCATCAGTGTATAAAAAAACAGAAAAGAAAAAAAAGAAAGAAAAAAAGAAACTAAGAAAGAAAGAGAATGAAAGACTGATGGGAAAGATAGAAGAACAAAGAGACAGATATTGCCAGACAAGTCAGAAGTTGTTATATGGTTCATTTATATTTCTCAGGAAATGAATATACAATTTGTAATACAAGTACGCTACATTTCTAACTCTTCGATATACCAAATGATTAACATTTTACAGATTCCACCAGTGTGCATTTTTGATGATATTGTTTTATGAAATTTCGGTTTATGAAGTAGAACAAAGTACAATCAGAAAATACTCTGGTTACTGTGTGTGGGTGTGTGTGGCATTCCACATGTTCTCCAAAGCTGAATGGCTTTACTCCAGGTTCTCATTTCCAAAAACTTGCCAGTACTGATTATCCAGCATGGCCCAAGCGTGCGTGTCCTGTGACTGACTGATATCTCATCCAGGGTGTGTTCCTGAGATAAGCTCACAATCCACTACAACCGTGAGCGGGGATAAAAACTGTTACTCATGATTGAATGAATAAATAAAATGGATCTGGTTAATGACTTCACGCTTCACCCTGACCTTTAAAGCCCAGGTACTGAGTCACTTCTGAATCACAATGAAATACTCTGTAGAAGTGAAATAAACATTAGATTCAAAGAACTGGCTGAACATAATTCTGCCCTAGAGAGATTTGTTAACCTATGCACTAATGCACATCTTCAGTAGTGTTGCTCTTCAGTACATACTGTATGCACGTACAGTAGGTGAACAATCAGCCTACAGGACCTCCGTTAAAGAGCAGGTGTCTGGATTTAAAGCACTTGTTCCATCATCGGCTGGCTTTAAGGATGAGCAGGACGGACAGCAGGACGGACAGCAGGAAGGACGCGAGGAAGTAGAAGAAGATGCCTTACAAGCCTGTCAGGCCCAGGAAGCCCACTGTAGTCACAGAGGTGCTGCAGTACTCACTGATGAATTAGTGCACTCACGGTTAGCCTCTATTCCATCCAAATCTCATTTCATGTAATTAGGAAATGATAAAAAGCTTCACTGTATAAGTATATCATATAGTCATGCCAATATTAAAAGCATGCTAACATAACTATTGAAAAATATGTACGTTTCTTTCTCTTTTGCAATAAAAATGCTACTCTCATCACTCGTCACTCCTCGGCAGTCATCTTGATGCATTGTGTCTACCAGCCGCAGGTAGGCATGGACATGAGAACATAAAAGGAGTCCATGCGTCCCTCATGGTTTTGCAAAGATGGTGGAAACCAGAGAACCCAGAGTAAACTCACTCAACCACAGAGAACAACAGAACAACAAGTTTAAGGTCCAACTGGGGTTCTTGGTGGTATGAAAGGGCACAGATACTTACTGTACCGCCATTCTGCCAAATTGGCAATTTGATTTGAGAATTGCAACCTAAATTCCTAGTGTGCATGAACACAGTGCAACATGTACGTCTTGCTGTGCTAATAATGTTTTAACATATTTGAGAAGACTGTCACCTAATTTCACCCAGAATTAAAAAAAAAAAAAAAAAAAAAAAAAAAAACACTCTAGTGCTAAGGCCTCCTAACAGTTCATCACCAGGAGTGATGAATACACTTTGGAGACATCTAACCCAAATATGGCTCTTCCCACTTCTGTGTATAAACATTCATATTACAGATACAAACAACTTCCCTTTGGAAAGGCAATACAAAAATCAAATATAAAATAGAAATAAAAATGTATGCACATATGACTATGTATTTAATAAAGCTAGCATATGGCCCTTAAAATGTTCCAGACTCCTACTCTAATCTCATCAAAACTCAGACGCACACATATGGAGTTTGCTAAAGTCATTGGAACTGATTGAAAGTGGGATGTATTGCCAGATGGAGAGATTTAGAATCGAGCTAAATCACCAATAAATGTAATTATAGTCATGCAGAAAAAAAAGAGCTTTTTGCAGAGTAATGTACTGAATGCTAGCGAATAAGCCATTTTGCTTCCAAAGGCCCTTGTTAGGAGACTTGGCATTAGGAACCTCCGTCAAGTTCCAGGACACTTATCAGCAAATTCTCACTGCTTTTGCCAAGAGAGTCATCCTTAGATGTTCTAGCAGGACAATAATTCAAAGCATTCTTTTAGATCCAGACAAACATAGCTCTCAGACCATAAAATCTTTAGCTATTCAGAAAGTTTTAAAAATTACAATACCAGACTCTCATATAGAGCGTGGTGTAGATATACAATTTCTAAGCTTTACGCAGCACATGATTCATATTTTAAGAAATTCACAAACCTCAAAACGTTATCTATCGGTTTCGCTGGTTCTGTTGTGCCAAATGAGCAAAGTCTAAATAAAGATTGTATTCTCACTCTCTAAGTAAGACTCAAAATGTGAAGATTACCTAGAAAGTTTCTTCATGCCCACAACTTGTCAAAAATGTGCACAAGATGGGAAATTTTGAAAAAACATCTCAAGCTTTACAAAGAATTAAAATGATAAATCTGTTTACATGTCAAAACAGCCAGATTATGAAAGTGGCATAATTATGAAAATTTAAATATTATATTAGGATATTAATGGGTTTTACTTGGGGTATTTGTGACTGAATTTATCTACTTTAATTATACACAAATAACAATATATTTACTGTTCTAAATGCAGATACTATTGGTAGTAAGTACGCAGAACCGTTTAAAGTCTAATTATACTGTAACATCTTCCTGTTTAATAGTACAGGCACACTTCAAATCTCTCTCTGCTCCCTATGCCTTTACTCACCACTTGAGGGATAGGTCTGTCTACCCAGCGTTCAAGAAAATCTTTCAATCATTATACTGTGGATCTCATAAAAGAAACATTCATTTTATTCCAGTTACCTTCGCTATTTATGGATGCTACGTAACAAATAGCAGACATTTCAATTTCATGCAATTTAGTGAAAACTGCTGGTTTTCAAATCACCAGGAGCACAGAATGTAATGGTCACAGAGGTTGTCTGAACCAGAAGGTACATTACAATTATAGGAAAAATCACATTCCCCAGCCTCCCAGGAAAAGTCTATGCCAGGGACCCGGGCAGAGAACTCCACCCAAAAGCTAAACCTATGAGTCAGGAGGAACAATGCTGCTTCTACTTAGACTATGCAACAGTGGACCAGTTACTTTTTCTCGCGCAGCAAAATAAGGAGTTGATATGAAATATATATATTGATATATATGCATATTTTCATTGATATATGAAAATATGCAGTTTCACATGCATTCTTAGGGTCTAATAGAATATCAGAAGACCATCAAGATGTCATCTCTGGGTATCAAAGTTTGGTACCTTAGCCACGTTCTTGAACATTTTGCTGCTGATTATGAAGGTTCAAGTTTTTTTTTTTCTTTTAAAAAACATGACATTCTCAAGACCAGCATCTCTATCCTCAAGCTGCCAGTGATGACTGAAAGAAAGTGGCCATGTGTATGTGCAGAAACAAAGTCTCCACATGGTAATTAGAAAAGATAGGAGAAAAAAAAAGTTTTGCTTTTTTTTGTTTGAAACAATTTGAAGTTAAATTTTAAATTATCCACTTATGTTGTACTGTTTACCTATTAACTGTAGAACTAATGCTACATTTAATTACAGTAATCATGTTCAATTCAGTTGTAAAGCTGCTGAATAAAGGTTGCCAGTGTTATTACTATTACTCAGCTTTTTTGTTTAATGGTTTTTGCCAAATTTTAACAAAATCAGGAAAAAAAAAATCATCATCTCAAATTGGGATATTTATAAATTTGTGATACTTTTAGAATCACGTTACAAATCAAATTGGGCCCATCCAATTATTCAAACTCAGGTTTACTCTCTAATGATGTGAAAGCTCAGAAATACAATACTGCCTTAGCATAAAGCTGTGGTTATTGAAACGCTCACTCAGAAGGATGTCCTGTTTCAAAACTGCAAGTGCCATGAATAAAATTACAGATCACGAATCCCCAGAATGAGGTGTAATACATGGGCCTTGAGGAGCCTTGTATGAACTTCTAAACCTGTTGCAAATGCAACCCTCAACAGAAGAAGTGGAAAAATAATATTAAGACCCCGATTTGATACTACACCAAAGTGAGGTAAAATAAAAAAGTTAAACACGTGCAATGTATAAATCATGTCCCCAGAGTACAACATCTTTAATTTCCCCTGCTTTCTTTGTTTTTGTAGAATATCCAATAACAACTTTTATTTTTGCTTATATTTTTTTTAGCTTAAAGGGTGACTAACTCAGACTAGGTAAAAGATTAATAGGTGCAATTACACTCTTACTCTAATACTTGGCCTTACATGAGTCACAGTGTTCAACACAAGCCAAAGCAAATGACAGAAATGACAAAATGGATCTTCCCATGGATTCTTTGTGTTTCATTCATAGATATCCATCTCATATTGTCA
The DNA here is from genome assembly GCA_028570985.1 of Heterobranchus longifilis. Lineage (NCBI taxonomy): Eukaryota > Metazoa > Chordata > Actinopteri > Siluriformes > Clariidae > Heterobranchus > Heterobranchus longifilis. The sequence continues at coordinate 10,183,429 of JAOVVB010000031.1, read as the reverse complement.
ATTACGTCATAAAAACAAATGTGCATTGTGCACATTTTATTATTATTATTATTATTATTATTATTATGGTGGATTAGTAGCAACAACCTTCAGCGCAGTATTCATGATAATTCAGTACACTATTCAATTTCCAGGGAATTCCTTATCTAAAGAGCTAATAATGGATATGCGACATAAAGGAAAGTTAAAATATTTTAAATGGCCCAGTAGTTAGATATCACCATATCAGAAATCTCACGTATCCAAAGTACTTTTGAATTCTCATCTATCTTAACCTCTAAATACTCACATGACTAGCTGTAACTCCACTTACCTGTAGCTCGACTGAGAGATAAATATTATGTTTAAACAAAAACATTTGCACAGTACATTACCAGGCAACAAACTGACAAATGGGTACTACAGTACTTCCTTTATCATGTTTGTTCATGTCAAACAGAGGACAGGTTCACATGCTTAGCACTTTTATTACTGAGATAATCCAAAGCTGCTTTTAGCCTCAGCATTTTCCTAGATTTGTGTAATTCATATTGGCTCACTGTTAGTTGAGTGAACATATATACCAACAGTCTGAGACTAGCAGATTATAAATCACAGTTGCCAGAGGAGACACACGTAGGCTGTTAAAATAATGGACACCAGAATATTTTTTTTTTCTTTCCTACATCCAACAGCAACAAAAAGAAAAAAATATTCTCCTCATTGACCTTCGTAAAAGAAAACTTTTACAATTTTTTAAGTCTGTTTAAACCTAACATGCTCCAACTGGTTCAAAAATGTCTTGGTGGAACAAAGCGTCTCAATGCTGGGGTATGCACTACTTTTTTCAATCCTGCCACCTAAAACACTAAATGAAACTTCAGAACATATTTTTTAAAATACAATTCACTGCTGTGCAAAAGTCTTGAGCCTCATTTCTACATATTATGTACAATTAAATTCTATTCTATTCAATTAGTCTGCATCAAGCAAAGAAAACAACTAAGGAGATGTGACTAAGTGCTGAAACTACTAAATTTGGTTTTTATATAGACTTTATAACTTTATATAGAATAATTGCATTATTAAAATCTGGAAGGATAGTGGTGAAGAAATGTGGCCGGGATTGGGACTAAACAGCCTTAAGAAAAAAATTGGTGAGGCAAATCAGGTAAAGAAGGCTTCAACTTGCTAGGACACAAAGAATGGAATGTGGAGCATTGGAAACCCATACCAACACCCATACCAAAAGAAAGAAAGAAACACATTTAAAAAATTACTCCGTTGTCCCGAAGCCCAGATCAAAAAGAGAAGGGCTGGGCACCTTTAGCAACCTCATCACGTAAAACCCCACCCCTGCTACAGAAACCCGTCACACAATGTGTTCGACAGCATGGGAGGAAAAAAAAAGATTTAACTCAAAAGCTGACAGAAATCTTGTGAATGTTTTACATCAGTGAATATTCTACTTGACTAAAACGCACAACACACACTCAGACAAAACACTTGAGCTATTGAATATTCAAGGACACCCGAAACTGTTTAACACCAATATGTTAACCATTAGTCACACACCGTCCACACACACACCCACCCA
>JAOVVB010000031.1:10159305-10174305 GCA_028570985.1 Heterobranchus longifilis | reverse complement strand
AGACCTGACAGAAATATAAAACACATGTTCTGCTTTAATCCTGTGAATATTCCAAGAACTGCTCTTAAGTTTGGTATGTGAGACAAGAGTCTGTCCAGAGGAATTGCAGAGGCTTTCAATTATTCTCCTGCTTGTTTCTTATAGTATCGAGCACAGAATCACCTGAGTGCTCTTTAAAGGATTTGTGGGATTACCTGAGCTTTTATGGTGTATGTCACAAAGTGAATAACACTCTATTGACACAAAGGCACATGAACACACCTTATCCATCCAGGTAACTGACAAGTCATTCAAAGTACACAAACACACACAAGTTTTGTGTGTACTGGATTTGTTACGAAATCTGTGAGGACGCAGCGTAAGGGAGAGACAGTAGAGAAAAAAAAAAACAGGAAAACAGGAAAAGGGAGAAAGGCCTGACGTGAATGAGACATGCTGAGCAACCTATGACTGTGAAGTGAATCTGACCAAACCTTTCCCAGTTGTAAAAATTCCACATGTTCAAGCACAATGACACAGACACTCTCTACATGGAGTTAGGAAATAACTGAGGTTCGGAAGGCCACACCCATAGCATCACCTTTCTTCTAGTTAACATCTTAGAAATTCCAATCTCTCCCTTATAAACCGCTTTCCAAGACTCTTCAGGGCAAGACACAGCTTCCTAGTACGAAGCAGAAAGTGTCCATAACTTCCCATACCACTCAGTTATGAAAATACAAAGGCACCGACCAATATAAGAATTTACACAAAGAATACAGTATTATTGACATTAAAAGAGGGAAATCATCAGCTTAAGGTCCTCCAAAACATAACTGAATAAGTAGAAGATGCTGCATAACTGTTCACCTTTTCTGAACTTTTTATGGTTCTGTTTTTTGCTTTGTGCTTTTGTCCATTTTGTCTTGACCAGGACTTAAAAATGCCAAAATCTTTCCTCTAATGTTTATATATAAAGATACTCCTTCCCTGACTTGTGGTTCAACTGTGCTGTTCTCCAGAGGGGTGTGGCTCAGCAGTCGCTCATTTACATAGACACTAAAATGGCACACTGAGGAGGAGTGAAATAAAGGGAGACTGAGGTATTAAAAATTCATTATCTGGGGGGGTGGGGGTTCAGCTGGTGCATTAACATACACACACACACACACACACACATACACATACACACATACACACATACACACATACACACATACACACATACACACATACACACAGACCATTTGAGGAACCTTTGAGACCTATGTTGACTTGTTAAAGAAATAGTTAAATATGGGTTTAGACCTTTAAGGCAAATCAAAGCATTGTTTGCTTTTAAATAATCTACCTGCATACCTTAGAGCATGAGCACTTCAAGTACAATTTGTGAAGGTAGAGCAACATAAATATTTCCTTGCTTACAAAACTCTGACTATGGAAAGGAAATGACTGAATATTTATCCTTTGGTGTTTAATCATGGTGATTAGCTCAGAGCTATAAATAAGACTCATCAGTTTGAAGTGGTTTTGTTTCTCACTGGCACTTGACTAATACTTCAGATGAGACACGTTTTGAACTTGAAGTATAAAATAAACACATATGCCTCTGTTTTTGCTTGTCTTTAAACATTCTGATTCAATCCATCACCAACATTATAACAATACACTTTGTCAATAATCCGACTTATCCAAGTTCATCCTCTGTACTTGTGTAATGTGGTAATGTGTATAGATCTAGACAAACACCTGCCAAAACAAGTACTTGGGCAGACCATCTTTCAAAGATGACCACAAGAAGTGTCCCAAAAATCTAAAAGACAAACAACAACAACAGTATTACTGCATGTGTGCAAGTATTCTGCTCATAGTAATGAGTAGGTAAATAGTGTAATCAGAGAATTTTAAACCAACAGTAAACCATTTGGGCACGTTCTTAAACATATCACTTATATGTATGTAAATATTTGCAGTAGTTTATGGAGATGACTTATCCACTGTATTATCGTATTATTGTATCATTCCTGGCGGCACAGTGGTGTAGTGATTAGCACTGTTGCCTTGCACCTCCAGGGTCTGGGTTCGATTCCTGGCCAGGCTCGATTCCCCTCTCTGTGTGCATGGAGTTTGCATGTTCTCCCCGTGCTTGGTGGGTTTCCTCCGGGTACTCCGGTTTCCTCCCACAGTCCAAATATATGCAGGTTAGGTTAATTGACGTTCCCAAATTGCCCTTAGTGTCTGAATGGGTGTATGTGTGTGTGCCCTGCGATGGATTGGCACCCTGCCCAGGGTGTACCCCCTGCCTCGTGCCCTAAGCCTCCTGGGAAAGGCTCCAGCTCCCGCGACCCTGAACACAGGATAAAGTAGTATAGAAGATGAGTGAGTGAGAGTGTATTATTCCTATTATCGTATGAAAAAAACTGAAAATATTTGCCCAAATTATGTCTCTGTGAACATTTCTTCTTGTTTTAAAAACCTGTGGTATAAATTAAAGTGGGCCTTCCTTAAGAAAACGTTCCAGCCCATTCAGCTCACGAAACAGTGAAACTTGCGGTCCCTTGAGGTACAAAATTCTGCCTCATCCATCTACTACCCTACCTCGCACCCAATGACTACTTCCTGTTCCATTACTTGAAGAAACCACTTTGTGTCAGGCGTTTGACAACAACAAGGTGACTGAGGTGGAACGTTTCCTCAAGAGCCAAAAAGGAGGCTTCTTAAATGACAGTCCTCCAGCTCATCCATCGTTTGGAGAAGTGTGTCGCCTTAGGTGGAGGATATGTAGAGAAGATCTAAGCGCACAACCAACGTTCGTTTTTATTAGATTATTTTTTCTTAGCAATAATAATTTTATAACTTCCCAATTTGAAATACTTGGAAAGTCAATGTCAAAACTTTGGGGGTAGTGCTGCTGAAACGGTTAAGACTCTGGGTTACTGATCGGAATGTCGGGGTTCAAGCCCCAGCATCACCAATCTGCCACTGATGAGCCCTTAAGCAAGGCCCTTAACCCTATCTGCTTTTGCATATCTCTCCTGGCTGACCCCAAGGGAGATATGCAAAAAATCATTTCACTGTGCTGTAAGGTGACATGTGACAAATAATTTAATTTTAATATCACATTCTTTGTGATAAATCACAAAATGCAGTGCTGAACAGGCACACCGAACCGAGTTGCATACTTTGTAGAGTTATCACTGGGCCCAGCCTACGACATTAATACTTCACTTGTGGAAAGCAGGACAAATTTAATCCACACTCTTGTTTACCAAAAACCCATTTTGACCAGTTTGACCTTATGCTTAGTGTGTGTATATGTGTAAGGGAAAAAAAAGCATGAAAAAATTCAAGACACTTCCAAGGAAAAGGCTTAAAGGGTTAAACACACACAGTGAAGGCCATTCCAAATTGACTACTATATGCATAGTGAAAAACAAGAACTGCTTCCTCATGTTTTAAGCAAATGACAAATTAGGGACACTCAATGAATTTGCTTATTGTATGTAATTTTATGAATTACAAATCAATGAAGCTGAAGTATGGAATTTATCTTTATAAGTCTGCATGGACCATAGAGGTGTATGATTTTATAGTTTTTTTGCTGGTCATTTTTTTATTAGAATTAAACTATACCGCTTTATCCTGTACACAGGGTCATGGGGGGCCTGGAGCCTATCCCAGGAGACTTGGGACACAAGGGGAGGTACACCCTGGTAAGGGTGCCAATCCATTGCAGGGCATAGAATCAATTCACACTTTTCAAATTATTTAGGTAAACTTTCAAATATTGAATGACCCAAAATTGGTGAATTACTTATAATTATACTAGAACTTTTGCAGAAAAGAAAAACTCATTTTTCAAGAGTATTAATTTTTTATTTAGTTTATTCAATCAACAACACTAGTTTCACAGCACTTCAATGTTTATTAAAAACTTTTAGTACCTGAAAACCTGCAAGAAATATACCTGTTTAAGACAAATTAGACAATAAACATCAGTGCTATTGTTTCAAATTCACAGCTCTATTTGACTGTAATACAAAAGAACTCAGTGATATAAAACAACTATTAACTATCTAACTATTTTACTACTCCAAACTAAACATATGGTACTTAATAAAATTAGGTTGAATTACCTCGCTCATCAGACAAATCATCTCATAGCTCATTAACTAGATGAGATTGTGTTTTGTTATAACTTATTATATAGATGTACTGTACTGTATTCTGGTATATTGAGTCCAGTGTTTGCAGTGAGAAATCATTGCATCCTTACTTCCTTCTACTTTTCTTCTCCTATTTGTGCTTGCTGCTACCTACTGTACTGGAGTGCAAATACGCATGTGTACGTACTTAGGAAAAAAATCTGAAAGCTGGCTGGAGGAGGAGAGGGGCGTATTTGCATCTGTGCATGGTATGAAACAATCGTGTGTCATGACAACATCATAAGGATGTTACAAACGGTAAAAGTTTAAAGTAATCCAGTAATGGAGAGCGAGCCAGTGCATTGATGTCAAATGGTTTAATCAGCGTAACTGCATTTTGCACTATAAGACATCAAGAGTAGCCTTATTTATGCAAAAGTACAGTGCATTACAAGAGTCTATCTAAACAACATGAGCTGAAAGCATGTATATTAACTTGAAAAGAGATCTATATGTTGTTAGGTCTGAGTTTACTTGCTGATCATATCTGATGTCACAAAACACAGAGACGCTTCACCTGTGGTCTAAAATACTGTCCCACTACTCCTAAAATATTTTACAAACATTTGTAGATTTGTCTTTTTTTTTTTTTTTGGATATTAGAATTAAATCAATAGCCTTACAGGCTTTAAAATCCTGAGAAAAATAAAAAGTGGTAGAGGAACAAAAATGCAACAGCAACCAACAAATCAGCTCCAGAATCACCACGCACATCACAAACATGTCTAAAGTGTTTCAGGGTGGAGTTTTCCTTTAAGAAAAACCACAAGCACAAATCAAGCACAAATATGCATTATTTACGTCTATATTGGGAATCTGGCATGTTTTAAACTCGGGACTTGGAATCACAGTTACGTATAAGCCAAAGTAAGTTACTGGTCTATCATTGATATAAATCTGTTGTCTGAATTACTTCTTTCTTCTGCTTTTGTATATAAAAATAAACCAATCACTTTAAACGTAAACAGTTCGAAAAGAACAGCAGTACATTACTAAATGTCCTTCAACCTGGGACGTTTTTCTCAAGCCACACAGTTTGGATAAAACACAGCCTCTGCCACATGGAAGGAGGAAGTGAAATCCCTCCTAATAATCAGGACACAGCAGCCAGTGTTCGCTTCTCTTGCACTCTCAGCAGATCACCTTAAAGTGTATTTGGTTTAACAACAACAACAACAACAACAACAACAGGCTAAAAATCCTACCGAACGCAAAACCATATGAACAGAGAATGAGCTCTGAAAGACTTTTTTTTTTTTTTTTTTGCATTTCTCAATTAATTTTCAAAGTGTTAAGGCACAGAGTGTTTGTTTGTTTTAACTCTGTATGGTATTAGGGAGTCTACCTGTCTAGAGACAGTTGATCTAGTGAACTTGATCTACAATTGTCAGGCATGTTATGTAATCCCTTTTCTCACATCAAAGAAAGATTTGTTCGAGAAAATCCTCTTAAACTAATCGAAAGGAATATCATCAGGTTCACGCGCATGCTCAATTACAAATGTCAGGGAGTCTTCTCTACTAGACTTTCTGAAATAGTTTCTTAAAGCCACAAACGCCAACAAAATAAGGAATAATAATTAGCCAACTGAATCGCTTTTTAAAATTAAAATAAATAAAAAAGACTTTGTGAACAGAATAGTAACAGGTGGTCTTGCGCACGAGACGCTTGCATCCTCAAAACAACGTCACGGTGCTTGTTTATTTATTTATTTATTTATTTCTCATTCATAACTGAATTAAACACAACATCCTGACGTTCCTGAATTTTCGATGAGCACTCCAGCACTGAGGAGTAAATACATAAATAAGGAAAGAAAATACGTTGCCATGGTAACCGCTTGACAGCTTTCAGTGGCGTCAGTGCGAGAACAGCTCCAGGTGTCCTCACCTCGACCGAGGACAACACGAGACATGTTTTTGCTGTTACACCGTACACATTCAGCAGATGCGAACCACAAAGCGAACTTACCTCAGTGCTGAAGACGTCGGGCAAGTTCACAAACTGCAGCCAGAAAGGATGTGAGTGTTAGTGAACCGCAGCTACGCGCACATTTCACTCGCAGCTGATGTTCATGATAGCTCGAGCTGCTCCACTGTTTGCTGCTTCTACTGCTTCTGTTTCGGCAACACCGGGAAATAAGCCCCGCCCCGATGAGTCTTTGCGTATAGACCACGCCCCCTTGGAAACACCAGGCCCAGTGTCCCAAAGAGGGCGAGAGTCAAAACAAGTCACCTGTGTGAAATCCACCCAGTATTATAACCGATATGTGATCTTTTTGTGATTGTGATCCTTTTTTGGTTATTACCTAAAGAGACTGGTGCAGCTGCACTTTTGTTTTGCTTTTTTGGACTTATTTTCTTCAGGCTGCATCTGACACTCTCAGGCCTTCTTCATTTGGAGTTGTTCATTCTATTTTCTTTTCTCGTTTTTATTAAAACCCATTTTTTACATCCAGGTATAAAGGATGCAAAATATTTTATTTCTTTCAAAGAAGATTCAGGATTCAAATAACTTTATTAAGTTATTAAAAGAGGGAAATTGCTTAATGACATAGTGTAACAGGTAAGTATGAGTAGAGTTTGGACTCACTCAGTGACTCACTCATCGTCTTTACCGCTTTATCCTGTATACAGGGTCGTGGGGGGCCTGGAGGCTATCCCAGGAGACTTACGGCACGAGGTGGGTACACCCTGGACGGGTGACAATCCATCGCAGGGCACACATATATGCTCATTCACACACTATGGGCAATTTCAGAACACCAATTATCCTAATCTGAATGTCTTTGGACTGTGGGAGGAAACTGGAGTACCTAGAAGAAACCCACCAAGCATAGGGAGAACAAGCAAACTCCATGCACACAGACCTAAGGCTGGAATCGAACCTGTACCTTGGAGTTGCAAGGTGACAGTGACCACACAACTGTAAATTCAAAAAAGAACTGCATTAGACACTAAATTCCAGGAAAAGTCTTAAACAGGTATTGCTTCTAATAAATAAATAATGAATAAATAATCAGCTTCTGCAACACCATTAAATTCACTAGAATATTGACCCCGGATCCTGAAGGTGAAAGGCGACAGCAGCTAACCACTAAGCCACCATGTCGCCTAAAGTTTGGACTGTGTTTCATTTTTATTTGCATTGAAGACAATTTTAATTAAAAACCTATTCTGGGCCAGGGACTCACAGACCTTACCATGTCCATGTCAAGGATCAATACGGTAAGGGGAAATTGTTAAAGATTATATAATTGCTGTGGTTCTGTCCATTAGGTCCCACCTTGAGGGGTGGACTCTGATCTTGTAGTCAAAGTGATTGAAAGGTAGGTGCTATTTTCACTCTCAGTACTGTCACCTAAATATATATATTTACTCACTATATTCTACAATCTAAATAAAAGAAAAATCCCATGCTGTCCTAATTGGTTTCTTGTCCAGCCTCAGCTTGTCAAACACACTGTCTATTTATCTTATTTAACTGGATATGGCTCCCTTAAACCTCAATCTCATTTTGATAGAACCAGATCTTTTTGTGATTTTAATCTAATCTTACAGTTTCTTGCGATACCCACAATACAATTTGATTGTCTGCTGGAAGTATTGTACCACCAGTAGGAATTCTCGTCAACCTAAAAAGACTTTTGCGGAAGCACTTTCATCAAGTCTTTAAGATTGCAGAGTCGCATGATGGACATTATTAGCCAATAATGTAGGGTTAGGGTTAGGGAAAGCATATGATTTAGCCAGTCATAGACAGTCACAAATTGTGAGTTATCTGAACTAGTCTAAATTGATAATTTGTTCTAATGTCTGACTGGTTATTGCAACATGTGATTGATGAGAATAGTAAGTATTTACTTAAACAGTTTTCTTTCATACTTTAGTCTCTTCAGACCTCTCAATTCCTCAGACTTATACTATACCTTAAAAGTTTTTAACTTTCATGCTAATATTGCTATCTTTGATCAATATTATCAGGCTTGGCATAATGCAGATTACTTTTCATCTCGGTTACACACGGTATAGGTGGAGTAACAAGTATGATGGGTTGAAAAACAAAAGAGATGAAAGTGAAAGATCTCTATTAATAACCTACTTGACTGGATATATAGTACATGTTGAAGAAAATTATTTTGTATTTTACTGTGACAGTATACACATGGAATATATCTACTGGTTAAGCAATCCAGCAATTTCTTCAATTATTTAATACAAGTGTTCAAGTCAAACCGGGACTTGAACACTTATATAAATATTATTATTTATTATACAATCATCATGCACGAATGCACGGCCTTCTTTAAAACATCTACACCTTTCAAATGTTGTACTGCATCTAAATGCTTTCATCACTGTACTGTGACGAACCTTTGTACTGTGATGATGTCTGGAAGTCTTATTAATGTCAATTGGTTTATACATTCATTTATGAGAAATTTTTATCACAAGTCCTGGTTTGGTTTAACAATCCCTTGTGTAATGCATTTATGTAAACAAGATACATTAGCTTACCTAATAAATTGCTTTATAATTTCATTTTTAGAGCCTAACACTGTTAACATGAAGCAGTTATGATATTTATGTTGTGCACACAAATCATGATGCATGGATGCATGACATCATGTGCTAATACTTGATTTCTAGAGTAGCACTTTCAAGAACTGAAAAGAGTTTCATTTTGTATAAATAGTTGAATGGTACTTGAGTTTTTTCTCATAGAGCACATGAACTGCATAAAATGTATAAAATGCACATAATATATGTCTTAGTTGCAAGCTTAGAGTCAAACCTACTTTGATTTTCTAAAAATCACATTTCAAAAATCATATAATTACTACTAATACTCTTAAACTCATAAGCAATTTCTGTTATTTATGCTTAAAGAAGATAACTGACAAGGCTGGAAAATACGCAGCCACTAGCTGCTGCAAACTTTCATCTGTGTCTGAGGTCATAAACGCATCCTAGTTTAGTTATAGCTTCCTAGTTACACAGAATAACAAAGCCTCATACTGTCAGTCTTTAGGATTGATACCTTTATTTACTAATGAGAGTGAATGAAACTGTTCATAGTGAAATTGTACACTGTTTTAATTTGTAAAGTGATGTGACTTTCCCATGGTCCTACTGTTACAAAGCACTGACCCTGGAGACTCCTTCAATAAATGTTAAGTCAACATCTTCACCATGTCAACAATTATACAAACATTTTTTTTTCTTCATTAAATATGAATAATTTTTCTATGTACATCATCAGTCATATGAGTTCCTGTAAATAGGTAATTACTATAAAAACAATAAGACATCACAATAAGCACATGCACTCATATAGCAGAAAATGCTATAATTTGGATTAAATAAAAAAAAATTATTCTGACCAATCATATTTAGGAACTGTATATAGCCATGGTATAATTTACAGTAAACATCAGCTGTTGTTGATTATAAATACAGAGCACTGTGCTGTCAAATACAAGCATTTAAATCTCTATGCGATTACGTATCAGATACAGTACAGACATGGCTTGTGGGAAGGGTCCTTTAAGCTTTACAATTCACTAATTATATATTAAACAAGTGTTAAATGAGTGTTAAAACTGTAACTTCATCATACACCTATAAGGGGAAAAGTACTAATCTTAATAATGATTTATAAACATCAAATTGTTTGCAAGTTTGTGTTTAAGAATAAATTTTATTTTATATTTTTTATTATTTTATAATTTTCATTTATAGTACTCTGGCTTTCTGATTAGAAAATCAAGATTATGTTGTGGAATGCATGTACAGTTGCATGAAATTGTATAACTGCATTATAATTTCCATATGTCCAAAACAACATGTACAGAAAACATTTAGCTAAGCCTTTGCACTGTTGTCTTTGCACAAACTATTTGCATTTTGGGCTTTTGTAAGTGAAGTTCACTATGCATTCCAGTTAATAGTGTGTGTTTAGTTCCAAGGTGTTCTGCTTGTCAGCTCTACCAGCAGCAGGTGTAGATTACAGCAGTTTCATTACACTCACGTAAGAGTAGCACTCACACATGGCTTCTGAATTCATGAGTATTGCAGCTAGCCAACAGTAGGAATAAGATCTGTATAAGGATCTGTAACAACATTTCCCAGTCTAAGTCACTTAAAACAATCTGATTCAAAAGATCACCCAGTATGTTTCAAAGTATCTTAAATCAATTGAACTACATTAAAGAAGACTTGATTCAACCTCCAAGAAGATTACTCAAAAACACACAGGTTTGTTTAATCACAAATGCATTTGGAAACTAAACAGGAAACTGGAGTGGAGCCAAGGAGAGTGCCCACCCTTCCTGTTTGGTCCTCAGAGAACTGGGCCATTTGCATGGACTTCAGATCCTAGAAATCGAGTAAAATTTCCACTGGTGGAGAAGTGGTCGTGGAAAACAAATATGATATGTAAACAGTGCGCCATCTAGAGGTGACTTAGAGAAAGACAGACTTAGAAAAACAAGGAGTTTTATTTTATTTGGTGAAGGGATGAAAAACAGTGTAGATGATGCAAAGGCTATTATGCAATACATATGAATTATAATTCCGACTTGTGACAAAGGTTTTTTTTTTTCATATTTAATGTTATCAGCAAGAAGATATTATGTGTGACTATTTTGCACATGTGCAGGGAAGATCCCTCACATGTGAATATATCTAATTGTAAAAATTTATCATCCTTTGAATGATATGCCAAAAATCACAGGCTATCTCAAAATGGCAAATTATTTATGTGAAATAATGAGATATTAAATCAAAATAAATTACAATTTTATTTATCAAGTACACAACCATACACAGTATGATATGCAGTGAAATGAAGGAAATATAAGATAGAAAGATAGATTTCTCTGCAGTAATAGAAGAAGAAAAATTGTCCTAAAAAACAACAAAAAAATATATAATCTACAAATACACAGATTTACATTTACAATCAAATAAAATCTTAAATACAACTATATAAATGTATATAAATCATATGAATATGCAATAGAAAAGGGGATAAGAGGAATAAGATAAGGCATGTAGGTATGCAGCAGTGCAAGTTAAACATGGAGCATGGAATGAAATATGTGTGACTGAAGCAGTGGTGTTATCGTCGTTTTAAAGTGCAAAGTTAGTATTCACCTAACCTTTCGCTTTCAATTTCGTGCACAACTGTCACTTGGGTTTACTCACAATGGTGTAAAAACTAAAAAGCTTTCACGGAGTGGGAGTTGCTGTGCAGGTGCAAACACGTTGTTGATGAGAAAGATCAAGAAGACAATGCCACAGCTGTTGTAGGGGTCACTGGTCACTTACACTTGGTGGACATGTTTGTGCAATATTCTAGTGGATTTAATGGTGTTGCTGAAGCTGATTATCTATTTATTTATTTATTTTTTATTAGAAGCAATAATAAAGCAATTTATTTATTTGATAGTATTTCTAATGCATTTTTAAAAATTACAGTTATATGGTGGCTTAGTGGTTATCACTGTCACCTTGAACCTCCAGAGGTGCAAGTTCAATTTCTGTCTCAGATCTGTGTACATGGAGTTTGTTTGTTCTACCCGTGGGTAGAACCTTGGTGGGTTTCCTCTGGGTAATCTGGTTTCCTCCCAAAAACATGCAGAGTAGGCTAACTGGTATTCTCAAAATAACTGTAGCATGTGAATGAGCGTGGGAGTGGGAGTATGTGTGCCCTCCGATGGATTAGCATTCCATCTAGGGCACCCGGCCACATGCCCTAAGTCTTTTGGGATATGTTCCAGGGCCCCCACGACCCTGTATATAAGTGAGTGAGTGAATGAGTTACAGTTGTAGTTCACAAAGCACTTTAATTGCCCTTAAATGTTATTTCTATAAATTTCACAGTACGGCATTCTGTATATTTTTCCTACGACCATTTCTAGTGCTGTTGTGTTTTGTTGCAAAAGCATCCACAATTATCTGCCTTAACACCTTAGCTGACAGCAAATACAACATATGTGGATATCATTTTATCTTGGAAAGACATGGGGCCTTGTTATAACAGCCGCCTGAACCTCCGGCTTTTTTACATTATCTAACCACTAGAAGCCACTAGCGGACGCTAAAAAGTCTGGGAAAAGTGAACGGTTTGTTAACACACCTTGGGTTGGGAAGGGAAGCTTGGCTTTAACACTGCGCGACATCTATTTTGAGTGGCATCATGTGACAGTGTCTGCGTCTAGATAAGAGGAAAGATCATGGGACAGACAGCGCCATGTGCAGCTCAAGCCGGCCTGATTTACACTACGCATGCGCACTCTCCTGCCGAACATGCGTACTGCGTGTGATAAAATCGCACGCATGCGCATTGCGGGTTAAATTCCTACTTGCTTAGCATCAAGCGTTGGACATGGTTATGCGGATAAATCTTCGAGTGTACTGTATTTAGATATTAACATAAAATTCTATTTAATTATGTAGGTATAAGGTTATCTTTGAAAGTCTTACCGAAAACGGTTAAGGTTAAAACATGTAACTAGCTTGTTAGCTTAGCAGCAGAGACACAGCTATGTAGAAAGAAGAAAACAGAAGCCCAGCGCTGTCAAGAGCTCCAGCTGATTCAGCAGGTTTTAATTTTCGTGAGCAACAGATTTTAAACAGCTTCTTTAATTAACAAACATCGCATTGTTTACAGGACCATCATACTGAGAATGAATTAGGTATGTCTTTGTGAAATGATACACAAACCCAGTACTGGTGCCTGTTTCACTTATGCTTGTATGTGACATCAACAAAGCAGCTATGCTCATGAATGCTTGTTGTGTTTTATTATACTGAATCATTTTGTTAACACATTAATTGTCTGTGTTTAAATTATAATACAAATCCTCAATGATCATTTGCATGAATGTCATCAGAGGTTTATATGATTTACAGGGTCACATGGCATCAGAAGAAATGGAGGGCATGTGCCCTCTGCCGGAGATGACCACCATCAAGGTGGAGCCTGCCGTGACTATTGGTACAGCGGAGGATGCCGGCTCCCAAAATGTGGCCATGGGCCCCAAATTCATCTTACCAAACCGTTTTGATATGAATGTGTGCTCACGCTTTGTGAAGTCTCTGAACGAGGAAGACAGCAAGAACATCCAAGACCAGGTCAACTCTGACCTGGAGGTAGCATCAGTCTTGTTTAAAGGTAAAGGAAAAGATGATTAAGAGCCAAAAAATATTCAACACATCTATATCATCCAGTGCAGTGCCACTCCCATGCCCGGATAAAATGCCCTTCCCTTGTGTGGAAAGGCATCCGGCGTAAAACCTGTGCCAACCTTGTTATACGGATCGAATGGTCCATTGTGGCGACCCCTCGACACAAGCAGCTAAAAGACCAACAACAACAATATCTATATCATTTAGATCCTTTTGACCATTTAATAATGAAGCATATCACCTTATCACAGCTGGACTATTCATTTCTGAATTTTCTTTTATTATTGTATGATTTTAGTGTGGCAGGATTAATATAAGTGTATAAAACAGAAAGGTTGCGGATTAATGATTTTGTAGTCCAGGTGTTTGTACTGCACTAAATGTTTGGCCACCAATATGTGGGTTTTCATCAGAAACCATTTCAATAAAAAAAAATTTTACATTTTTTTTTACACTTTAATATTTATTAAAGTATTTTTATTTCCTCTCTCTGTAGCGGAATGCAACATTCAGACCTCTCCGTCTCCTGGGATCCAGGTTAGACATGTATACACACCTTCCACCACCAAGCACTTCTCGCCGATCAAGCAGTCGACCACGCTTACCAATAAGCACCGTGGCAACGAGGTCTCCTCCACTCCGCTGCTTGTTCACTGTAAGCCAACCACATTTCTTTTCAGAACTCGTGTAATCAAACACACACTGGAGATGAGCCATTTTCCAGCATATTTTTCCATAAATGTTTTCTATGCACAACAAAATTCATCTTCCTAATTTTCTATTTTTGACAGTAAATATACCTAGATAATTAAATTGCAACACATTCTATGTATCCAAACATGGATTATTAATGTAAATGCACTCAAATTTTATTATAGGTACATACGTTTCAGGAGGGTTGAGATGTCTTTAAGCCACATGTAATTTTAAGAAAATTTAAAGTCGTATTGTGAACTACACAGGGTGTCCTAAGTGTCTGCATCCATAGATATTTTTTCCTTATATGAAACTTGATATGCTTCTTTTTGTTTAAGTTCCAGGACTGTTTCAGAAACTAACAATTTAAACATTTGCTGTAATTTATAATTTCAAATCCTTTTTGCTTACAGAATTTTAGCCACTCTGTATAATTAGAAATTATACAGAATTTCAGCCACTCTGTATAATTAGAAATTATACATCACTTGGTAACACATCTGAAGTGATTAAAATCTCATCAGGACTAGATGCATAAATAGAACAGTTGTAAAGAGATACAAGAGCCGTTCAAGACAAACTGGGACTTCCGAAAAACTACCTTTATAATAAATTGTGTATATTTCTCTGTTACACTAAAGTACTTATTCCAGCATTTCACTAGTGCCTGGAAACTATAAAGATAGAAAGTTTTCTCAGTACGCCAAAGCCATGATTGGACTGCCAGGTTCACATCTGAAATGCTGGCCCTCCGGAGACTCCTTTAATGGCCCAAACATGGCCATTAAACATACATGTGTAAATGGCTTGGAGCGAGGTCAAGACTGTATGGGAGATATGGAAATAAATCCCAGCCAAGTTCCTGTAATGCGCAAATGGTGTGCTGAATGATTGTCTGTACATTTACCATGGCTCTCCTGCAAATT
>JAOVVB010000031.1:10153443-10156932 GCA_028570985.1 Heterobranchus longifilis | reverse complement strand
GGTATATAGTTCAAAAAGTTATAGGTCATGTATTAAAAAATATATATGATTGCTTTAAATTGCACGACTTATACAATACTGTGCAAAAGTCTTAACACCCCCTCATTTCTTCACATTAAATTTAATTAAGAACTGGAAACAAATGTTTTTCATGTGACAGGCTGCAAAGTGCCCCAACCTCAGCAGTGACCTCATTTCCCCTCTCGTCTGTTCCAACCACTCAGCATTCAGCATCACCAGTATACTAATCACCGGCCTGTTAAATGTGATTTCAACACCTGTAACAAAATATAAAAACATTAAATGCAAATTTTCATATGGTTTGTAAGAAATTGTGTAATAATGTCGATAAGGAAGTTTTGGGGTCTTATCTTTTTCTTTATTTTAAATGTTATTTTTGATTTCTTGAAAAGATCTGAAGTTTTATAAATCAAATATGTTTAAAGATTTATTAATAGACTTGAAGAACAGGTCCAGTTGCTGTACTTGAGCATTTTTAGAGGAATGTTTTTGTATGTTATCAAAGTGACGTAGGTATGAACCAGTAAGAAACAGGTGCAGATGATGGCAGATGATCAGGCCGGTGATTAGTATAGTGGTGATGCTGAATACTGAGTGGTTGGAACAGACGAGAGGGGAAATGAGGTCGCTGCTGAGGTTGTTTCATAAACAAATTTGTTATTCTCTTTCTATCGTTATTCTATTTATTAATAACTCACTTGAATTTAATGAGTTTAATCCAAAACTTTAACCATTTAAAGTATAATTTAGGGAATTCAATTTATAAGGAAACTCTGTTTATATGTTTAATAAGATAGTATAAATGTGTTCGGTAAGCAATAAATTCAGAAGATAAAAAGCTCAGTGTCTTAATAATACATAGCCAAATTCTGTACATGTTTAATTAAAATGCTTTGAGATAATTTACTTAATCTATGGATCATTATTATTATTTTTATTATTATTTGTTATGTTTGATATGAAGTGATGCAAGACAACTATTTATAGATGACAAATATAAATCATAATAAAATTAAATATTCATATACAAATACTTTAATTTAATCCTTGCTGCCAATAAAGCAATACACGTAATGCTACTTTTTGATTTGTATAACATAAAGACAAAAAGACAAGGAAAAAAATCTTTAATATTTGTTGCATAAATATTGGCGGTTTAGAGTATTACAGTAATGTTTTATTGATGTGGATATTTTGTTGAATTTTTTTTGCTAACTGGGTTCCATGTAACAATCAGCCGTTATAAACTTGTTTGGCTGCGTGCTAGTGAATTACACCGATCTGCCATAATGTTAACACTACCAGGGGAATTGAGTAACATTCATTAGCAATTATATACCAGAAAACTGGTGACAGGATGATGGGCGCCCGGGGCTGATCTATGCCCGTGGGGATCTAAGGCCAGGCTGTCCTAAAGCCAATGCAGCACAAATCCCTAAAAATAGTGCAATGCTGGCCGTGACAAAAGGGCACCAGAACACCCAGTGCACCCAGGCGTACCTGGCACTGGGCCCCAGCAGGTAAAGTACCCAAGGCCTCCAACCTGGCGTCTAAACTCCCGAGATCCCAAACTAAATAAGCACCCATGGAATGCACCGAACAAACTGACAGGTCTGATCCATGGAGGCCCCACCCCACAACTCACAGCACCCAAAGGAACTACTGTCAAAGTCATGGTGCCAGAAAACACAGAGGCACATTCAAAGTGGCCACAGCCAAACTGGTGGTACAAGTGGAACCCAGACCTAGGTGGTTTTAATGTTTAATGGGTTTAAAATTATGGCTGATTGATCTATACAGGTAGTCCCCGAGTTCCGATCCGGCATAATAATCCTCGTAAGTCGGATTTGTTCTTAAGTCCGACAAAGTGATTCTTATACACCTTTGCCACGAATATACAATGTAAAGCATACCAATCCATTTGACTAAATCTCTGTCCCCTCTCCCTACACTGCCATTATGTGGCCAAAAATCATAACCACGCCTAAGGAAATGAATCTCACACGTAAAATCTAAAAGTGTTGTCTCTGCACCTTTAAATCGCAAGGACCTATTTTGTCTCAGAGCTGTTTTCCATTGTATTGGACTGTGATCTCCGTCTCGTTGAGGATTTTCCGAAACTAGGATTATTCACCATCAGAATAGCTTTACAGGACAGACATTATCTTTCCGAACTGATTCATTGAAACCGGTGAGGCCGACTCATTTCTCCCGCACCCCCACATGCACACATGTTCGTAAGTTGGGGACTACCTGTCATAATGTCTGTCACTACACAGACGAGGAATTTTAAAACCTTTTAATTCATCAAACATTTAAGATTTAGAAAAAAAAACAAGTAGAGATTAAAAATAACTACATGTATTATCACTTTTTTAAGTTTGATTGAAAAAATCTGACATGATTAAGAACATTTTTCTCAGGGCCCTTTTTTCTTTTACAAGGTCACATCAAAAGAGCCAAAAGAGTTTATAAACTCGAGTTTAGCTGTTTGATCTAAAATATTTTGAGAAGGGTTTATTTTTATGCTTTTAAAAATTAAAATTTCTAGTAGAATTCAAACTGTGAATTCTATCCTTTTAGTAAAATACAATGCATATTCTCACACACATGCACACATACTTACTTGTTAAGAACAATTGCTTTTTTAACACACATTCTTTCAGACAGTGTGTTCTCTCTGTCTCTCTCTTTCACTGCTGGTGAGTTATGGCTGGAGTGTCGACTGTAACCAGCCACTATTACTGTCATCCTGCTCAGGAATGAAGACAGGTGGTGTGTGCGCACTCATGCTCACACACATACACACAGTAAATATCCTCCCAAACACAAATGCACACAGAACATTTCCAGGTTTTCTTCCCATTAGTGCAAAAGTTTGCATCCCCCCATGGATTCTGGGGTAAAAATAATTGGGGAAAAAAATCATGTCACATATTATAATTTTTATTGTGTCTATATTTAGATATAAAAAATATCCAATAAATAAAAACAATCTGAACATTATAAGAGATAGTTGATACAGAGATCAATTAAGATGTTAGCAGATGTTTTAAAAAAAGACAATACATTTTAGCAGTTTTTGGAAAATTCTGTAGAAAATACATATCCCATTCAGGAAGAGGGGTGCAAACTTTTGGACTGATACCTTTTGCTCTGTTTTATTGTATTATCACACACAACTTGACTGTGTTTTCCAGGATAATGAAGAAACGTCCATGAAACTGAACACCATAAAAGCCTTGCCGGTATAAAATACATTTCTTCGTGTGTATTATCATCATTGTTTTTTACCACATTTTTTTTTTCAAGAGCACAAACTTTTGCACTCATTCATTCATTCATTCACACCTGAACAGATTCAAATTGCTTGGAAAGGAAATCTTCATACAGTATACGGTACATATCGTTATATACTACTGTACACTTGACTGTGATATAAATCTTTCATACTTAGTGGTCTTTACA
>JAOVVB010000031.1:10135943-10148443 GCA_028570985.1 Heterobranchus longifilis | reverse complement strand
CTTCATCCTCCTGAGAATGGATGAAAGAGTAACATGGTGGAAAAAAGGGGGATGGGTCACACCTGAGGAAGGGTTTTCCACATTTTATGAAGGACTTCTCACACCAGTCTATCAAACTGCCTATCGTTTTTGTCCAAAATGTGCATGACAGTGTACTCTTTCTTTTAAGGTTGGTGGGTTTAAAATAAACATATATGTGATGGTTTCCTTAGATCCTATAAAGATTTTCAGATAAACTCGCTATGTAAGGAATGACAAGATTTCTTCCATTTACTGAGTCCTTCTGCTTTAACTGGACAATAGGACAAATGCCTACTTAGGATAATCATAAGACTTTAGAGCTGTTCTCAGTTGCCTGTCTTGTATGGAGTTGGGAATGTTTTTGTCCTGTTTGTGTCTTTTGTCATGTGGTTCAGGACAGGTTCTTGATGTCTCCTTGTGTTCCACTGGATTTTGGAAGTCAAACGGCAGGTACTGGGTTTCCTGTAGATTTTCATTTCCTTTTCCAGAATGGTGCAGTCAAGGAAAGCAGCCTCTTGTTCTTGGTGTGTTTCTTGGTGAACTTAAAGTTGGTGTCCACTGCATTTGTGGTTTGCGAAAGACTCACTTTGATCTTCTTCAATCTTCACCCAGGTTTTATCCACATTCTTAAACTAATGGGTCAGCACTATAACCAGAAGCGGGTTTTGTGCTTAGTTCTCCACTTTTTCCACGTACAAGTCGACAACATTGGGTGACATACGGGAGCCCTTGGCAGCCGTGTTTCAGTTTCAAACCAAACTAAAGAAGTCTAGTTGACCTGACACCTTCCTGGTTCCTTTCCAGGTTTCTTCAGGTTACCGCAGGAGAATTTACTTAGCCACTCTTGCCTCTGGCTTGTTCATTAAGGAGATAAATCCACATCCAAATTTGTGTAAAGCTGCTTTGTGACTGTTGGTTCTATTATTAAAAGCACTACAGAAATTAAATTAAAACGAATGACTAATTTATAATTCATGAATTATAAACTGAATCAGCTAGGAAGCACAATGCCCTGTTTAGGCAAAACACTTATTTAAGAGATTTAGATACTTTACTGGAAGCTGTGATTAGTGATTTCCAATAGACTATACATTCAATTTAATGTTCTGTATAAATGTGCTCCTGTGCTGCACTTCAACAGTTCAACAGGTGATGGAAGCACATCTACTGAAGCTGCTGCAAGGAATCAAAGAGTGACCGCACCTAGTAAAGATAAACTGGAGGCACAAAAAGAAGACTGGTGATTACTGTGGAGATGAGTTAAAGAAAATCAATGAACGTTGTGCATGTTTACATTAGTTGGTAATATAATTTTCAATTTCTGTTTTTTAAAGCAACTTTTTAATGTGTGATGTTTTATGTTCTGTGGATATTTATTTAGTAACATGGTCTTGTAAAATTGCAGTGTGATGTGTGTACAGTTTTTCTATAAATAACTGTTATACAATAAAACTGGACAGACAAAACGAGTTAGATTGCATGATGTGATTTGTACAAGAGTGGCACAGTCCTCAATATTTATTACAAAACTTCATTATTTTCACAAAGGTATATTTTATGGGCAGAAGGAAACCACATTTGCATGGAATCAAAAGTGCATTAAAGTGAGAGAAAAATCATGAATCAATATCCTTAAGGAACCTTTAGAAGAATCTTTAGAAAAGCTGCACTGGGAAAAATACTTTGAAATCTGTTTGATGTTGCCTCAAAGTTAAATGTTTTTATACACATGAGCTATCTTAAGTGCATGGTTATGCAATACACTACAATGCTAAAAGATTCAGATGTTATTTCAAAAAATATTTTATTTCTTGATGTGCATTCTTATCCAGAAGCTTTACATTATCACTGTTCATCTCATCTCAAGTTTCAAATGTCTTAAACTTGTTTTTAAAGTGTTATGTATGATCATGAGCATGCCATATAGTTTTAAAAATTCATGGTTCCTGCCCAAACTTCAAAGAACTTTACAGTTCCCTGTCACTAGAACTAAGGGGTTGAAACAACTCTACATTTACAGACAATATTTCTTAAAATCATTCTGACTTGAGATTTCAACTGTTTAAGCACATCTCTAAAGCATTTGAGCTGCTGGAAATGTAACGAGTATAATTTTCTTCCAATTGTTAGGGTTTGCATCTTCTGCATTATGATTGTTTATAAGAATTCTGTCTGATCTATGATTGGTTATATATTGTTTTTTTTTTTTATACAGTATATGGAATAGTGAGCCAACCAGAGACCCAGTGGATGAAGTTAACAGAGGTGGGAGAGAGATGTTCTCACAGAGTTTACCAATTGGGAGTGGAAGCAACATTTTTTTTTACTGGAAACTTGCCACATCACCTAATGTTATCCAGACATGGGGCACACATACACAAAGAATTTACTGTATATTCAAACAATAGAGAAACAATCAAATCAAGTGATTACGTTGCTAATATTTACATAGCAACGGTTACCACCACCCCTCTCATTCCTATTAAAAATTCATTCCAGTTACATCAGACTGTTCTACTTGTTTACGTATTGGGAGTTTTATTCTGACTGTGCTATTATTCAGATCATCAGCACAATATTAAGGTCCATGTGAACACACCTATTTAGTCTAGTACTTGTCTTAGGATTTATGGGTTATGTCTGGAGTGAAACAGTATTGTAGGGCTTTATCCTTTTACCATAGTATAGCACACCGAATTCAGAAGTTTATTTCCCGGAAATGTCTTTAATTCATTTTAATCTCGATGAATATGTGGATGTTAATCTAATAACTCATGCGAGCCAGCCATTTTAAATGTTTTTCTTTTAATTGTGAACATGAAGTCTTTCACTAGTAGGGAATTGAGCCATACACCCTCCCATGCAAAACCTTTTTACAAATTAGCAAATAAAATCTGAAAATTTATGACCGACAGTGAATACTTAGAATTCAACCTCAATCAAATACTGGGGGGAAAAAAAAAAGAGACAAGGCAGTGTTTTATTTATTAAGTTCAATACCAAATGTTTATTTCCAGATGTGGGTTTCAGCTAGGCCGCGAAGGAGAGTCTTAGTAGCAGGGAGAGACGGGCAAGATGCCCTGGGGGCCCTACAAACACACTACATCACTTTGTGTGGTTAGACACACCTGTCACACTCAGCTTGGACACAGGGGGAACAGCAGTGCACAAGAAGGGGGAAAAAAAAAAGTGGGTTGCAATACATTTCAAAAATATAAACCAAAACAACTGTTCAAAGTGAGGGGAAGAGGGAGTCCCACATGGCCCAGCTGAGTTTGCAGATTCTGAACGCCTGTCTCTCCTTTGATTTAGTTCGCCTCATCCTTTGAAGCCTCATCGAAATTCTCCACAAGATCTGCAAAAAGTGTAAATGCACAAAAGTTCATTTCCTGGATGAGAATTGTAGATCCAAGGAGAGAAGAATGGAAAAGCATGCAGCTTTATTTCTACGACTTAAACAGTTTTGTTATTAAAACTAGTTTAACCTAGGGGGTTCCCTTACAATCATGTGTTAATCTTCCTCTCTAAAATGCAATGCACAACCTTTCAAGCCTCAAAGTATTACACAACACACACAAAAAAAAAACCTAGTTATGAACTTTTAAAGGCATTTTGATGTTCTGAAAAAGTTGTCTTAACGTTCATTTCAACACAAAATTACATGTTCTAAAAGCAAGGATGATGTTTATGCACCAGGTGAAGAACATGTGGGGCAGCCTGTGATATCGGTGGTGAAATTCTCTTTTCTCTAGGATTTTTAAAACTGGTTACCATTAAAGTAAAAAAGTGAGACAAAGGTCGTGCAAAGAGCAGAAGCATCACTGACACCAGAAGCTTAAACTGTACTCCTAAAGCCACATGTAACTGTCCAAAAAATACTTGATTAAAAATAATAAATTGTGAGGAAAGCAAACACAGCTATCAAGGTTTTAGATATCTTTAAACAGACTGCCAGTTATTACTGCATTTGTTAAACTGGCTTCTCATGCAAAGGTAGCCAGGGCAAGGTTACAAAGTTACTACTGCTGTATATTAGAGGCAGAAAACAGATGAAATCATTTCAGGAACTGTGTGAGCACAACTACAGAAGCTTATTTGCACTTACATGATGATTTTAGCTACACAACAAAACCTAAAATTTATCAGACAGTCCTGTTTAGTACCATGCTCCTTAGACCTGATCTACCCTGCTATCTCGCAAGTTATTTAGCCAAATCACTCACTACTGT
Organism: Heterobranchus longifilis; assembly: GCA_028570985.1. NCBI lineage: Eukaryota > Metazoa > Chordata > Actinopteri > Siluriformes > Clariidae > Heterobranchus > Heterobranchus longifilis. The sequence continues at coordinate 10,144,193 of JAOVVB010000031.1, read as the reverse complement.
TACAATCTAAACCTATATAGAAATGCTTACAGGATTAACAATAGGCAGCTATAAATGTGAACATCTGTCCACTAGGTATCTAGCTTATAAGAAAAGTGTTTGTAGGTGATTAAGAAAATAATACCTGGTATTTAAAAATGGGGACAATAAATAATTTCTATTAAAACACTATTTTTTTTGTAAATGACTGACCTGGAACTTCATCATCATCTTCCTCTCCTGCTGCCACTGGTGCTTTTCCATCACCAGCTGCAAAAAAAAGATAAAAGATCATAGCACATCCGAATTTTACAAACAAAACCAAATGCTTAGAATAGGATTTAGATACTAAATATGGACTGAAAGGTTATTATTTTAACCCTCTTGAAGAAATTTTAAACGCAGCTGTGCTGTGGCAAGTCAAACCTCCCCCATCACACACCTGTTCATAAACCTCAGCATACAGCAGCTGAGACAGAGTTAGTAAACTCACACACTCTATACCACATATCCTGTACAGGGTCACAGGAGACCTGGAGCCTACCCCAGGGGACTCTGGGCACTAGATGCCGTAAAACTTGGATGGCAGTGCGGCACGATAAATAGCATTTAAAAAAATCAAAAGTCTTACACAGTATGGACCTCAGTCAAGAGTTTATGTAAATCTTGTCAATTATTTAAGTACGTGTTTAATTCTTTTGAGATAAATAAATATTGGCAAACATTCTCTTAACGTGATCATTTGTGCCATGATTTGGTGATAGTTTAGATAAATGTTTAATACAAAATAGTCCATTTAATACTTAAATATCGCAGTTTAAAAGTGGATGCAGTGCCAGTCCATCAAAAGGCACAAGCGCACACACCAGGCAATTTGGAAATGCCAATTATTCTAACCTACATGTCTTTGGACTGTGGGAGAAAACTGAAGCACCTGGAGGAAACCCATTAAGCACTGAGAGAACATGCACAAATAGACCTGAAGTAGGAATCAGGCCCTTGACCTGTGAAATAATTTTAAGACTCAAACCTTCTGGCATCGTCTTATATAAATATGAAAATATCAACATTTGTTACAAACGGAAATTAAATTGTAAATCCTTCATCATTAAGTTTACACAACACATTTGTAGTTCTACTACTTATTGCTAAAAGGGAACTGTAAAACCACCGTCACAGAATTGTAATATACGCTGGCTATCATTTCTCAAAAACTGGTAATATTCCTTGACTATTTAACAACTGAACACAGGCCTGCATTGTAAGTTCATTTCTTTTCTCAGTTTAATTACTTGTCACTTATTTCTCACAGCGACATTGACAGCATTTAGTCAAACGCTGAAGGCTGTATGAATTTTATGTATGATAAAATGACAAACACTATCTTGATCATAGCATATTTAATGTCCCTGAATAATATTGGGAAGTCAAACAAAAACCTTTACTGGACTCTTCCAACTACATATTTATCAGCTCATATTTAAGAACTGCATTCAAAATGACATGTTACGTTTCCTTCTCAGCAAGATTAAAAGTGTGAATTTATACTTTAAAAAAAATAAATAAATAAAAATATAAAGTCCCTGATGAAAAGCGCACATACCTTGTTTGGGCAGAGCCTCAGCGAGCTTTCTCAGACTGGTCAAGCTGTCGGCACCGAGCTGATTGAGGATAGATGGCAGCATTTCTGTGAGCTGCTTGGTCTCAGCATGGCCTGTGATAGTGAAGGTGTTGGCTGCCAGTGAAGCCTGCACTTTGGGGTTGTTGAAATGGATCACTGTTCCCTGGTTTGTAAACATGTTCACCTGCAAAGTCAGAGCATAGTGTTGTCTCAGACACGGAAAACAGGTACGGCTAATATCAACGCGGACAAGCATGCAAAAAATAATTGCATAACACGCAACAAGTTTGTCAAAACAAACTGGATTAGAGAGAGAGAAGAGATGGCACCTCCTCAATGCCGGAGATGTTATTGACGCCCAACTTTTTCAGAGAAAACTGAAGTTTCTTGTCATCTGCAGTAGCGGTTCTGTGTACAACCTTCTTCTTTCTGCGTGCAGTGCCCTACGTTCCAACAAAACACAGAAACAAAAAGTTATAATAGTCGAAAACTACTCATTAAAAATATAATTTTGAAAAGCTGGCTTACCTTTCCACCAATGCGCACTTGCGCCTGCAGTTTGGCTAATTTCTCCTGGTTCATTATTGTCTCTTTCATCTGTAAGAGAAAGCATTGATGTGTTTATACACTGCAAATGTTCCTCAAACTGTGTGTCAAATGAGCCCATCTGAACATATTTCATTTTATTTTGATGACACTAGCAACTGTCCTGCATTCAAAATATAGCACTCCATACCTTCTATTTGGACATACTGAAATTGTTTGTTATATTTTTAAGGTATATGTAGTTTGTGGTGTCATGACCAAAGAGGATTTCTTCCTATTTTTTATTTTATTTAAAAATTTAAATTCTTTTATACATCATTAAAATATGCAAAATTGCCTTGCACTCAATCTTAGCCCTGTGCTTGCTCAACTGAGCTTAAGGTGACAAACGTGCCATTAACTCAACCAATCAGAAACTAAAGGAAGGTAACTAACGTCTGATTGGCTGGTTTTGCAGCACATTTGTTACACCGTGCCTAGTCGAGCAAGCACAGGGCTGAGACATTGAGAGGCAGAGAGAGAGATCGAATGAGTGAAAACCTATAACAGATGATTTTCTAATACAAAAAGAGTAGCATCTTTAGAAAAAGCTACTACACACTGTCCTGAGGACTTACTGAATCCTTCCATCTTTCATGATTATACTTCTCACTTTACCATGTTTTTTCCAATTGTTCATTATTCATAGATTACAAGGAATGTCCACCATACACATCCATATGAGCCGTTACTATATTTGCTGTTCAAAAATTACCACTCCACAAAATATTCCCTAAAAATTTTACTTACACGCTTATATTACATGCCTTTAAGAATACCTTTGACAAAATCAGATTGAATAGCAGAAGTAGTTACACTAGAAAAATAATCTGTCATATTGACAAGATTATATATTATAATAATGTCATGTTACTCAAAAAATTAAATGTAAAGAGGTTTTAGATTTAATAATTATTATTCATGATAGTGATAAGCTAAACTGTGAAGACCTAACCAATCAGACATTAGACAAAACTCTTACAACCAATCAGAAAGCAGAGATGGTGGGAATTGTCAGGAAAAAGATGGGAAGTATAATAAAACAACCTTTCTAACAGATTGACACATTTTTTAACTTGATTTACAAATAAAGACAATGTATTATGTATTTTTCCCACCAGGGTCCCTTTAGAATATGATATAATAACTCAAAATGCTGTGGTATAAAGCTGTAAAAAGTGTTTTAACAGAAAACTAAAATATCACTAAACTGATAGAAAATGGGTGATGTTTAAGCATATCCCTATTATAGAAAAACTAAAACCTCTGCTCTAATCAGAAAGTTAGCCATATTAGTGAGCTAGTCTGCCTTCAGCGCGTGCCCGTGTTTAATTAGCTAATTAGCTACTGGAATCAAAGTATGACGTCACTTGGCGATTTGGAGCGACTTTTTTTTTTTTTTTTAGAACGCACTAGCTACTTCGCCCTGAAACAAAAGTTAGCACCGGTGATATGAGCTAGGCTAAGCGGAGGTCCATGTGCCAGCTTCCTAACACACCACGCTATGCTGTAAAAAGAGAAAGAGGAGGTAAAGGGGTGCGGTCTAACATTACAAAAGCCTTAGCGTTTAAGCGTTCTAAAAAAAAATTTAAAAAAAGAGGAAAAAAAAGTCGCGTTACATTTAGACAAAATGCCTTCAACAATAGATACTGTTGAAGAGATAATAGGCGTTTAACAAAAAAAAAAAAAAACGCGCAGCAAAAGTGTTGAGGCCCAATGGCTATTTAACGGCTTTGTCGCGTGAGAAACGAACTAATCACCCTACTGATCTGTTTAAATTCAAAGTCAGATTAAATGTGATTAAAGACTTCAAAGAAAACATAAAAGTACTGGTGTCGTTCAGAAAGCGTGAACATGTCATAGTGATGTTAGCATTCTAGCTACACCACCTTTAATCATGAACAGACACATGATTATACTAAACAACTTTATTTTTCCAAATTAGCGAGCACAAGTTAAGTAACTTTTCTAACAGCCTTCAATGTAAAAATGTAACTGATAAAGCACTCTGTATAGAAGCCGACACATACAGCCCTCGATGCGGATTTGGGGCCTGTCACTCCTTCAGGCTCCCGTCTCAGAAACCCCTACCGATTAGGAGTGTTTCCACGGAAGCTCCGCGTGAAATTACTGCCGGTCTGCTAAATCGGATACTTAATTTACCTTGAGCCTCGGAGCTGGAAGTGTCTGTGCAGGAAAGAGAGTATTTTAGATCTCCTCACTGACCTGCACGCTAGCAGCAAACACACGCGGAGAGCAAGATGGAAGCGAGAGAGGGGGACGGAAGTGACGTCAGGTTTGAAATGCACCGCAGCGGGTTGAAAAAAAACCCGACCAAGAATAGTTTCTGTGGAAATACGACAGAGGGACCCAGAAAAGTGTACACACACTTCAACAGTTATCTATGCGCTTTTTAAAACTCGAATTGAATTATGGCAGCAGTGTGTAGTATTGTTTCCTCTAAAGATGTCAGTAGTCGCACCGTCATTGATGCTATCACGTGACTGTCAAAAGAGCGGTATGTTTTATGTTGAATTGTGTATTATTTTATTTTATTTGGGGGGGGGGCTCTGAGGATTATGCCACGTATAGAAATAATTACAAATTATATGAACAAATATTTTTTTATTATATCACAAGAGAGAATTGGTCGATAAAATAAAACAAAGCTAATAGCTGTTCCTTGGTTGAACAACTAAAAACACGTCTTTCTATAATTAAATCGGCTCCTGCGATAAGTCAAGCACACTTACAGAAGCTTATTTCGGGTAGAATAAGGTGACAGTACATACAATTTTCTTCAGTTTATCCAGACCTTTACACTAAAAGAGAATATTTTAGGTAGTTAGATGGTTTCCAAATCTGCCCTTGTGTTATTTAATACAAATGTATATAAATGAATGGATACTGGGCAACACTGGATCTTGCTCATCCAGGGTCCGGGTTCGATTCCCGCCTCAGGGTCTGTGTGCATGGAGTTTTCATGTTCACCCTGTGCTTGATGGGATTTCTCCAGGTTTCCTTCCACAGTAAAAAGACATGCAGATTGAATTCCCCTCTTGGACTAATAAAGTTCTTTGAATCTTTACAATCACATTTATCAGGTCATAGTTTCATTTTATGTAAATAAAAATATTTGGAATTAATTCGCTATATGAAGATATAAATAGACACAACGTATATTGTAAAGAAGGTAGAGTGCATATACAGTAATAAGAGCACTGCAGCTTATCATTCCTAAAGTAGCTTTTTAAGAGGGTGCTTTAAGTGAGTAGCAATGTAATTGTTTTTCAGTCCTGTGTAATGTGCCAGAAATGTAATGATCTCTATCTCCTCACTGCTTCTCTGATTAATGTCTTAGTTACTCATTCCCTGACATTTGGTTGACGGCCTTCACTTGCCAGTGTAACACCTGTGCCTTGTTCTTTTTATGTTATGATAATTTATTTAAAGATGCTCTAAGATTTTAAGACGGCTTTAATTGTATACAGGTGAACTCCTGTCAGCTAATGCTATGACCTCTGAGCATAAGAGGAGCTTGCGGGGAAGCAGGAGCGGGTGGAGTGCCCCCCAGCGGTTGAAATATTGCACTACACTGGGTCTAATATAGGTACAGTTTTAACATTACTTGTACATATATTAGGGCTGGGAACATTAACGCGATAATGCGTGCAATACATGGAGATTGTTTAACACGCTTAACACTTTAACGCCATTGATGGAGCAGTATTTTTTCATAGTTGAACCTACACGTCACAGTTGTAATGTGTTCTACAGTGTGGTACTCGCACTGACCGCTTCATCATTTCATCAGCATTTTAGGGCATTAAAATTCAGTTTGGACTCACTTAAGTAGTATTCTTGTAGAAATGAATAAGTAAGTGAGTCAGTTATCTATGAAGCACATTTAACACAGCTAAAGCTGGCCAGGTGCTGAAAACAATTATGTTTAAACAGGCAAAGGGTATTAAAAATGGTATAGATGAATATACAAAGAAGAGGTGGAAAAGGAGACTTTGGAACAGCCAACAGCAGCTGGTCCTTTACTAAACTAAAAATAAGTTAGTGCTTTCAGACATTTACATACTTAATTAAAAAAATACTTATAAAAAAAAGGTATATTTTGGCTTAAACTGACAGTTGTAAATGTTTATACAGAAACATTTAAGTATAATTTGGCCTACTTAAGAAAAGTGTGTATTAAGTGAATTAGGTGTTTGTGAAGTTTATATATATTTGACTTGTAGTTTGGGATGAAACAGTAAATAGTAAAAAGTACATGGTTGGAACAGAACCTGATGTTTTATGTACGTGTACAGTGTTATTAACACACACAGATAAACATATCATATGGCTGATTTTATTGACAATTCGTACATTGTGTGAGAGTATTCTAACAAACATCATTCATACTGGCTGATATGATCAGCAGTTACTACATAATACAAGTCCATCTAAATTTTACTTTCAATACTGTCATAATTTAATTAAACAGTAAAAACTTTCTAGAATCATTACATGTGAAGTGAAAAATTTCAAGCTTTTTTTGTTGTTTTCATTTTTTAATTTTCATGTTCATTTTCATGACTCTGTTTACAACTGGTTCTTATCCTATCTTGCTGGAATAACAGAGCATGTTGTCCTGGGAGAGGGAATTTTATTTCATGGCTATGCTGATGATACTCAGCTTTACCTCAGGATAAAATCAACCTCCTCATGTACTCCGCCATCATCCACTTTGACCATCTGTTTAGAAGATATAAAGTCATGGATGAAGCAAAATTTCCTGCAGCTGAACAGCTCTAAGACTAAAGCTATTTTAGTCGGCACCCCACACCAGGTTAGGACATCTAACATCACTAGTGTCACCTTTTCTGGTCAGGACAACCTGTTGTCAACATCTGTTATTAACCTCATGTTGGGACTCTCACTTGATGTATGACGCTCATATTAAACACCTGTGTAAGACATCTTTCTTTCACCTCAGGAATATTGCTAAACTGCATCCAGCACTCACATTTGCAGATGCGGAAAAATTAGTCCATGCGTTTGTCTCCTCCAGGCTGGACTTTTGCACTGCACACCTCATTGGGACTTCTGGAAAAAGCCTTCAAAAGCTGCAGTATATTAAAATCTGTGCTGCTAGGATCCTGATGCCATATGACCATATTACGCCCATCCTTAAATCTCTTTATTGGCGCCCTGTATTATTCAGAATTGAATATAAATTTGCCATTCTTACCTACCAGTGCATCTATGGGGATGCCCCTGCCTATTTCAAAGAACTTATTACTTTACATACATCTACACGCAACCTCCACTCTGTCTCAGTATATCATCTGAAACCTCCGAAGACCAAGCGTCATACTATGGGAGATCGGGCTTTTTGCTCAGCGGCACCTAGACTATGGAATGCTCTTCCAGAGTATCTGAGGACGCCACAGACTGTTGATGATTTTAAATCTAGTCTTAAAACTTATCTTTTTATCAGAGCTTTCGGGTTGAAATAATTTGTAGCACTTTTGAGATTCTGAAATTTGCTTCAAATATAAAGTGCATTATACTGTAAATAAAATGTATTATTATTATTATTATTGTTACTGGTGTGTACCGGTGTGTACCGGTGTGTACCGGTGTGTACTGGTGTGTACTGGTGCACTCAGTGATTTTAATTGGTCTGTGATGGAGTTTAATGGAATTAACTTTGAGGATATCATCCGTGTCTTCTGGAAAACTGAGGCACAAAAATAACAAGTGGTGTGTGTGTGTGTGTGTGTGTGTGTGTGTGTGTGTGTGTGTGTGTGGTGTATCTAGGGGAGTGTTTGTGTGTGTGTGTGTGTGTGTGTGTGTGCATGAGTTCGTACCAGTCACCACTGTGATTTATGCTTCCTTAATGTCATGCAGCAGCAACACGGGCAAAGCACCATAAACACTGAATTCCTCAGGAGCTGAAACTCCCGATCCTGTGTGTAGGAGTATCAGACCAGTGCGCGCGCGCACACACACACACACACACACACACACACACACACACACACACGCACACATATACAACTAAAGATACA
>JAOVVB010000031.1:10116396-10129662 GCA_028570985.1 Heterobranchus longifilis | reverse complement strand
TATATATATATATTTTTTTTTTTTTTTTTTTGAGTTTGCATAAATTGATGTTCATACTGTATAAATACTACATATTTCATGGTATAATTCAGTGTACACAACCACAATCGAAGGGGAAGACTGCTGACTTGACAGTCAGACTATTAAATGTCCAGACTATTAAAGTCTATTAAATCCAATAGAAAGCTGTTGGGCAATAATGAAGAAGGCAGTAGCAGTCAGGATACTGTCTTCTATACAAGATCTTAAGGAACCACTAAACCAGTAATAGATTGAGTAGGTGACAGGTGACACCAGACATCTTTTTGACTCCATGTTTTTTATTCCCACCCAGATCCATCAGGTTTTGTAGAATAAGGACTTGATACTAAATATTGATTGTTGTATAGCAATTATGTTGCTTAAAATAGCGAATTATTATCTTGATTGCCATTATTTAAAAAACAAATTAAGGATATTATTAGATAATTATAATTAGATATAATAAGACATTAATTTCATTTTTTTCTCAATACTTTCGGCCACCACTGTATATCTGTATATTCCTTGTAAAACCATCACTCCCATACCCCTGCCTCCTTGAAGAATTATGGGGTATTTTGATAGAAATAACAAGTATACATTTAAATTTCAATTGTATTTAAAATAGTTAAAACTGAATTAAAATTAATCTTTTAATGAAATTGTAATGAAAGTGAACATTCAAGTGAACCCTGAAAAAAAAGATATGAGTCTCTACAGTAGGTAGTTCTTAACAATTGAAAAACTACCTGATTCGATTTCCAAAAGCTTTATTATCAGAGATGTAATGAACTCATTGTATATAGACTCAATCTTGGTTCTGGCCTAGTCATAACATTTGTTATCCAGCGGGCACAGATAAGACTACAGAACATCTTGAGAACCTAACACCACCTTCAGGGCCAAGGAGGACCTTCCCAGGGCTTGACTTTTCAATACGTTTCAATACGTCCTTAAATTGAGTGTGCACACTGAAGACGTTTTGAGGAAATCTAAGACTTCTGTTTTATGATATTAAAAGCAGGTTAATGACATCTTCAGGACATTTTTTAAAACGATGTCAAAAAAATGTGGAAAAATATTTACTAAAATAATAAAAAATATATTTACAGTTAATTTTATTTTAAGCATTGCTATTCCAAAAGGCATTATTGAGCATGAATTAGCTATGCTCCCATTCCCCAGCTTTAACTACATTTATTATGCAAACATCTGTTGGACTGCCAAACCTGCATTAGCTTTATATCAGTTTTCTAATACAAAACTCTTATTAATCAATTACTTTCTTAATATAATTAGAATTAATATACTCATTTGCATCACATAAAGACAGAGTATGGACAAATATTAACATAAATAAATAGATATTTTCCCTGGGGGGACAAACTGGATTAGCAATTGTCATACTTTTATCTCCCCTTCGGGTTTAACTTAACATTATATTATTATTGTGTAGGTCTCTTTTTGCTTCTACCAGAAGGCTTGAACCAGAAGGCAAAGACTCCACAAGACCTCTGAAGGTATGATGTGGTATCTGGCAAGCCATCAGTAGCAGATGCTTTTAAGTCCTTTAAGTTGTGAGTGGGTTCCTATATGGATTGCACTTGATTTTCCAGCACATCCCACAGATGCTCAATTCGATTTGGTTCTAAAGAATTTGGACACCAATTCAACACTTCATTGTCTTCAAAACTCATTATTGTGTTCTTCAAACCATTCTTGAATCATTTTGCAGTGTGTCATGGTGCATTATCCTGCTGAAAGAGGCCCCTGCCATCAGGAAAATCTGGTCAGCAACAATATTTAGGTAGGTGATACATGTCAAAGTCACATCCTCCTTAACGGCAGGACCCAAAGTCTCCCAGTAGAAGAATCACACTGCATCCATCAGCTTCCCTCCTTCCCATAGTCCTTTCTGTTGACATCTCTTCCCCAGGTAAGTGTGTGACACACGCACACACAGCAATGTTTCCTTCCACATGCTGTATAAGAAAACATTATTCATCAGACCAGGCCACATTCTTTCATTGCTTGCTGGTCTAGTGTCCATGCTCATGTGCCCATTGTTGCTATCTTTGGCGATTTAGATGGGTCAGCATAGGCACCCTGAGCATTCTCTGGCTATGCAGCCCCATACATAATGTGCTATGTGTCCTGACACCATTTTCTCAGACCCGGCAATAACTTTATCAGCAATTTGATCTAAAGTTGCTCTTCTATTGGATCAAGTTACACAGGCCAGCCGTTGCTCCTCATGTGAAACCTGGCCTCACAAGACATTGTCATTAGTTCATTGATTTCTCTTCTTTCAACCACTTTTGGTAGGATCTGGCCACTGCAGATCAGGAACATCCAACAAAGCTGCAGTTTTGGAGTTGTTCTGACACAGTCATCATTGCAATTTGGTCTTGGTGAAAGTCGCTCAATCATTATTATATCATTATTATAAACCAACCAACCAACCCACTTTTTTTATTATAGATGTTTTACACAAACACACACACACAAACACAAATGTTATACACATTATATACACATTATAACTGTGTAGCCAACCACTTCTGAGTCAACATGCATAATTCTCTGTAATCACAGTTGGTGAATATTAAATTAAATTATTTCATGCCAGCTATACCAAGTTACTGCTGAAAAATGTATGTATGTAGTTGGAATTACACAGCAGTTAATTGTGAAGCTAAGTTTAATTGTTGTGGAGCATAGTTTAGTTTGTTGAACTCTGTTGATCTAGTGGCATATTATTTACTAATTATTACTAGTATTAAATGAACTTGACTCAGCTGTATGTGGCCCAGTAATGGGACATCAACCTGTTTTCGGGTGAGTGCCATAATGTTTGGTGTTATTAGAGAGCTTTGACAACACATTATCAAATCATGTTGAGTGCAACTCCGCTCTCGTGGAATACATTTAAATCAAGTGCATACATTTAAATTAAAAAAAAAATGTAATTAACATTTCCTTTCAATGCAGTCAGAAGGATAGTCACTATAACAGTGAAACATCTCTAAAAGAATATGAACAATGTACACATACAATACCTTAATGTTGTCCAAAAAAGTTATCTTATTTGTTATAATCTGTTATAAATTATAATTTGTTAAATAGGCTGAGACCAAGTCTTATCTATGCGTTTTACAATTTATGTATTAAAATGTGTTTTTAAGCATTTATTCTGTCGCATATTTTGCTATGCTGCTGCTTGGAATTGGTAATTGCCTATATGTGTTGCTTTTATGATTTATTTAATCATTTATTTCTGCAAAGTATCAAAGAACAAATCAAGTAATCAAAGACTAAAAACTGAGCATGGTGCTTGCCTTCACTGAGACGGTCTAGTGAGCTTATAAATCTTATAGCTTTGAACAGCGATTCCACGTGATCGCTGTCTCCTCTGCCGGTGCATAAATATCTTCATTTTAATTCCCATATTTCTTTTTACTCCCTGAGAGAGTTTGAGTTTATAAGATAAGATCGTAATGCGGCTAACTGGACACCAAACTGATTTAATCATAATATTTGTTAAAAACTTTCGACAAACTGCTTAGTATTACAAACGTTTCGGAAATGTCCATTATCGGTGCAGTGGTACGGTGACCAAAACAATATAAATGGACCGTAATTGGGTTTTAGAGTAAAGCTTCAACGATAGACTACATGCAGATGTCTATGAAATACATATGTTTGCGTTTTTGTTGTCCTTTCCCAGCAAAGATTTTGACGTTTGAGGAAAGGAATTCCTTTTAAAAATAAAGTCAGGTACTTAATGCTCTAATTACTCAGTGGTTCGCATTGTTACATGTTGTTAGTTATTTAGTCATTCAGTTTAGATACTTAGATAACCCCACACGAAAATATGTAGTGCGTTTGTTATCAAACAAAAAAGTGTGTGAAAGTGCTTATCCACGGCCACTAGATGGTGATCTGAGCTTCCCACACGCAGCGGATAAACGCTAAAGTGCCGAGCCATGCGCCTGAAAACGCGACTCCCAGTGAATCAGTCAACATGACGCTGCAGAAGCTTTTTCCATAATACCGAAAAACTCAATTCTTATTCCCAACTGCAGCATATAGAAGTAACACAACGCAAAGTAAAATCATAGTTATCTTTGGAAATATATTTCCCGCCATTCAGTTTCATTCCTTTGGGTTACTTTTGGCACGCTTAAGAGTTTTTATGGACTTGCCCTGTTAGTTTTTAGATAAATGGCTTCTCATCACTTTGGCCACAAATTGTCTTTAATAACGTACTTTAAAGTGCACTTTAACCGCTTTCTTCTTTGAGGTGATAAAATGGGTAAATGGTAAATTGTAGACGATTCAATAAAATGTTTTCTTTTTTCTTTTTTTGGCATGCCTGTGCACATGCTCTAAATCATGAAATAATGAGCTAGATAAATTAAAATAAACACATTCTGTGAATTTTCTTTGTCACGGTAGGTACTTTTTTATTATTATTTTAAATTAGGCTTAAATATAAATAATTCAGACAACCGCAATGTATTTAATATTACTTGTTCCGTTTAACAAATCAAGTTCTCCTGATGAAGAAGCCTAATACTTATACAAATGAATACTTGATAAAAAAAAGAAACTAAAAAGATAAACAAACGTGAATTGTATATAATTTAACAAATAATACTATTAAACATTACGCAACACGACTGACGTCTCCAACCGATTCCAATTGTTACAATTAGTCAACTTGGTTTGATTTAAATCAGCAACACTACCACCACCAAAAGAGCTACTTTTGTGACTGTTGGACTGTCATTTGATAAGTAAAATGAAATGTGGCTTGCTTTATTAATTTTCTTACGTTCATAATGTCAAGTTCAAAAATCTTACCTGTTTTCACATTAGTATCACAGGCTACATGTAAAATATTTGAAAACACGAGGGATGAATTATCTCACCTGTTTAAGTCTGAACATCATGTATTCTACACTGCAGAGTTATTTCATCAGTTATGTATGTTATTAGATTAATTTAACGTACAGGAATATACGCAACACGTAGCGATTGTGAAATGTAAAAAATTATATATGTTTTGTTTTGTATTATTAATAATTGTTGGATTTTGGGTTAATAATATTTCTAAACGGGTATGATGTTAAAATTAGTAAGAATTAGTCTTATTGTCTTATTATTAGTTGTATAATGCCGGATAGTCGTGAGAAACTATGCAATGATCTCTGTAAATAATCTAAGGCTAGACAGTGAGCCTCGACCACCATATAAAATTTACTCGCATGGACATCACCATCTCACATGCTCGTTATACAGCATATGGTACACTGAAGAGAAGCACAACAATAGTATGGGTGGGTCCTAAAGGCAGCCATATGTTTTTTTCTTAGGGAGAACGCCTCAAGTATTATTTTATTCTTAAGAAAACAGTCTGACCAGAATGTTTCCTGAAAACATAAGAATTCACCTTTATTCAGTTATTTAAATAATTGCTCCCCCAGAACATTCCCCTGTTGTTTTTCTTTTTCAATTGCCACTGTGACGCTTGGTTATCATGTGATCAGCGACCTGGTATATAACGTGAGGAAAGGTCCGCCCTATTTGGAATCCTGCTTTGCCCTATTTGAAGTGTTTCCTATTTGCCTGAATTAACACACAGATGCTGGGGTAAAAGGTTAACTTTCGGACGACAGCCTTATGAATATCTGTGGCGGCATACGGCTACGCTTTGCGCTCGTCATTATCACGCTGCTAATTATGAGTCTTTCCGAACAGCAGCAGTAGCAGCAGCGCCCGCACTGTCTGACCAAGAGCCATGACTCTGAGCTCCGAGATGTCGGACGCGTGTGCGCTCTCGGAAGAGCCGGACATCGATGTGGTGGGCGAAGGAGACGACGACGACGTCGACGCAGCCGCACGCTCGCGCCCCTACGACGACGATTTTTCGCGCGCTCGCGACGAGCTTTTCCTCGCCACTTCGCCTCAGTGCGCGGACTCTGCTCATGGCACCGCTGGATCAGGCGCGCGCGACGCTTACAAACCGGCGAGCAAGAACGCTCTGGTGAAGCCGCCATACTCGTACATCGCGCTCATCACCATGGCCATCCTTCAGAGTCCCAAGAAGAGGCTGACCCTCAGCGAGATCTGCGACTTTATCAGCAACCGCTTTCCGTACTACCGCGAGAAGTTTCCTGCATGGCAGAACTCGATCCGCCACAATCTTTCACTTAATGACTGTTTCGTCAAGATCCCCCGCGAGCCCGGCAACCCAGGAAAGGGTAACTACTGGACGCTGGACCCGGAGTCGGCCGACATGTTCGACAACGGCAGCTTCCTGCGGCGGCGAAAGCGCTTCAAGCGCCAGCAGGCACCAGAGCTCCTGCGGGAACACGGCGCTTTCGTCCCTGCGTACGGCTACGGAGCTTATGGTTGCGGGTACGGCTTTCAAATTCACGCGGCATATCACGCACATTCCGCGCTCCTTACCTTTCAACAACAACAGCAGCAGCAACAACATGCGCCTCCGTCTTCAAGACAAACCGGAACTCTGATCCCCGCGCCTTCCCTCATGCAGAACACAAACGAACTCGCGCGTTCCCGTTTTTATCCTCCGTTGAGTCCCGGGATTTCCTCCCCGTTACAGACTGCGACCAAATCCCCGGTGCACCGCTCAACGTTCTCCATAGAAAGCCTCATAGGAAGCGCTGGGAACCCAGCGCATGCGCACTGTACCTCACGGACTCCGCCGGCGCCTTTCGGACCGAATGGAGCCGCAGCCGAAAAGTTTCCTACACGGATTGTCAGTGGCACAAGCGGCTGTTAATATCTTAAGTGAAGTTCACATAAAAAAGATACACACAAACGCTCCTATTTTTTAAGGTAGGATTTTTGTTTTGGTTATTAGTTTTTTTTTGTTTAATGCAGCTGTAAAGTAGACTTGTAAAATATGAAAATGCCCCATTATAAACAGTGAGATAGTTAAAATTGCATAGGGAATCTCAGGATAATAACATGCTTATATTTAACATACTATAACAAATGCAATGTACGCCCCATTTAATGAGACCTTTAAAGTTTTAGTTTCAATTTGTTCGTTTCGTGAGGTTTCACGAAGGACTTTGATACAATTTGTTCTTATATCAATAATTTGTACATTGTTTTAGTTGTATGCTCGGATTGTAATAATTTTACACAAGTTGTTTTGCAATGAGAATAAATATTGTTTTACAGAAAAGATGAGTGGAAATTAACTTATTAATATCTACGCAAAATCTCAAACAAAGCCAAGCAATTTGCAATCAATTGCTCGATTGCTTCAAAGTTCCCGTCTAAAGAAACTATTTAGGCGCATAAAAACCCATCAATCTATAAGAAATAATATAATAATAAATAATAATACTTTATAATTTTTTATTGCACATTACCTTTATTTTCATATGAAGCCCCAAAAGGGTCACGCATAATTTAAAGGTAAAGTGTGTGTGTGTGTGTGTGTGTGTGTGTGTGTGTGTGTGAGGGAGAGAGAGAGATGTATATTCAGTCACTTTTATGTGATTATGGTCTATGTCGGTCCTAGTAAAGTAAAATAAAAATATAATAAATCACATTTTCTCTCTGTGTTCAAAAATATTATGTGAAGTTTTCTGAGACTTATTTCTAATTCTAAATTTGACTGGCAATTGCCACAACACACAAAGCTAACAAACAGAAATAATTTTTACATTGTATTAATTTCAAAAGTGTATTTTATTTTCTTTGTGTGTGTATGTGTGTGTGTGAACTTAATATGACAGTAGTCATGTGTTTGTTAAAAAAAAAAAAACTACAAAATGTGACCAAAGAAATTAAACACTGGCTCCCATGTGATCAAAGGTATTTTTCTGACATGGTTTGAAACCACTTATTCACAAAATTATTTTGAATGATCACTTTTATCCTGTGATGAACTATTTATATTAATGGGAGTGTGCTGCATGCCAATCTCAGTGCACAGGGTATTAATCTCACTGAATGGTTTGATGAGGGTGAAAAGGATGTAAATCATCTTTTCAGTTAGAGATCATGATGCTAACTAATTATTTAAATAGCAATGGCCAGGAATACCTAAACACCAGCTACTAGGAGAATGATCCAAAACAGTTTCAAAAACTTGTCCAAATAATCCAAGTTGAGAAAAATTCGTTTGTAGACTTGAACTTACTTAAGACTTGTGCGATTTATTTAGTTTTGCACCGTTTGTACAATTAATATGTACCTAGAAAATGTGTACCTTTAGAGATTTCAGCCTAATACAATTCACGTTAACAGATGAAGATACACAATAAATGTAGAAAAGATATCCCCCTGAAGTCCTCCACCTCCCTGTGAGAAGGACAGTTCTTTTTTCTGTTAGTCTGTACAGGTATGTAAATACATCGCTTCATAAATATGTATGAATACACGGTCTTCTGTATATTCCCTTCAAGTAAGAACGATTATAAAAACAACACATTCTGATCTTTTTAGGCCTTTATAAGAAAGCATAAAAGCAGAATTGTGAGCTCAGCATTTTCAGTTTCCTTCCCGCAACACGTAAAGGTAGAAATTTTATTGATACCAGTGATTTTTTTGGAAATTAATATGTTATCTACAAAAATGTTCGCTTACTTTTTTGAAGGGCATTTAAAGGGTGTGCACACACAACTATGTTACACTTTATTGCACTTTACTATGGCCGTTCTTACACTCAGTTTCGTTTTTCTAATGTTCGGAGACAGCGGAGTTAATAATTGCCTCCGATTTCAGTACCATTATCCACAGAACCAATTCTGTCCTCCAAAGACCTCAGCACTACCTCAATTCGGGAAATAATGAAAATATATAATGAAAAAAAGAGTAAATAGCAGTAGCAGTTCAAAATAAAACTCGCCCGGTCACCTGTTACAGGGATTTAATAACGACTAAATGGCTCCCGCGATTCTCATGAGAGATCCTTGGCTGTAGGCCAACAGATATATTCCCATTTACATTTACAAGTTTTAGATGCTTTTGCCCAAAACGACTTACATAAGTAGATATTCTTACTCCCATAGGTCTAGCATCATGAATGCTCTATTTGACCTAGATTTCCTGTAGATATAATTATTTGGATTCGTTTGTAAATATAATAATGTGTGTATGTGCGTGCGTGCGTGTGTGTGTATCTGTGCGCAGCCGCAGTAGGTTGTACCTCGCGTGCCTTCTTGGACGCGAGGAAAATACAGAGAGTAGTGGAGACAGTTCAGTAGGCCACACACACACACACACACACACACACACACTCGACGGTGATGATGTAACTGCGCTACTACTAGTGACAACCGGAAAATGGGTCAAAGTCGGACACACAAGCGCACACACGCACACAGAAAAGTGGAAATCCCTGTTATCAATGCTGTAGCCTATACGAATCACACATTTACTATAAGTGAACTGTATTAGTTTAAGCTTTGTTTTTTAATTATTATTTTGAATCCTATGTTCCCTCTTTTTTGTCTCTTAAGTTAGATTACTCGAAGCTCATTCGAGCATTTAATTCAGCCGGATTGTAGCTTCACTGTGCAGAAGTGCACACCTCTGTAGCCTGGCGTTACCATCCAGCCTGGTCCATCAATAATACATGAATACTGGGATACTCTGTGGACTTGCATGGCGTGGGTTGTCTCTGAACAGACACAAAACGAGGTCCTGTTCTGTCAGCACTGTCCTTCTTAAAAGAGTCTTTCAAAGGCTGAGAAACATTCGAGTTGCAGTCCGGCTGGTCTATAAAGCCCTGCTGAACGCGCGCGCACTTTGATATTACATTAAACCTAAACATAGTATAGGAACGTGTTCAACGTGTGTGTGCACGTATGAACGTGTGTTTTAAACATTTAATAAACAAGCTGTAAAAATGGTGATGGTAAAATTGATGATTACTGTTGGGCATTTATGATCTGGAACAAATGATTGGCCTTCAATCCAATATAATTAATACATTTTAACATTAAGTTATATGTTCAACTAAACTATAAGCGTACACTATTCGTTTTTATATCAAAATCTTTTATTTAAACAATATTTTTGTTTATTTCATTACAAAGTAGCTTAGATTAAAAAAAAAACTACTATAGCGCCAAAATATCGTTTTATAATACGCTTTATATGTATTTGCCCTACATATATATTACATATAACCGACTTTCATTTATTTGAATCCCTTTATTATAAACTCCTGATAACATTGAATAATGACTTTCTAAATGCACGAATGAATGGACCAAGCGATTTATGAGACATTTATAACATTTATAAAATAAAATGTTGTGAAAATGTAAAGAAGAGTAATTTAATTATATTTTTATATAATGTAGCCTAATGTAATTTAATTTAAAATTAAATTTAAATACGTGTGCACACAAAAGAGAAAAAGAGTGGACATTTAGACAAATTGTATTCAACATTTGCAAATTTCCAACGGTAATAAAATAAAACATTTTACTCTTTCTTACATATTAGGGGTAATTATTCCAATAATGTAAAGTAAAAGTATTGGGAGAAACGCTTCTGTGATGACATCCATGAAGAGAGCTGAAGATATTTGTCCCATTAATAAGTTGATAGAATTCTGGTGAGGGTTTCGAAGTTATTTCATACATACTTTATTCCAAAACCTGTTTAAAAAAATATACATCTGAGAAAGAGCAGCAGTGTTTTTTTCACTTACTTTGGTTATTTTTTTACTTTGCATGGATGTGACAGCTTTTTGAAAATAAACGATTAATAATTAAAAGATCAAATGTGTCATGCTCAAATTTAATTCATTCATGCACAGAGATTATTATTATTTATATTATTATTATTATTATTATTATTATTATTTTATATGAGGATCATTTTAACCCTTTAGAAGAACAATAACTTTGTATTAAGTGCTATTACACAATACAGGTCTAGGTGAGTCTCTATTCTTTATCAAAGCGTTACAGATCTAACATGCCACATGTCAAAACGCAACTTCTTAATGAAAATACACAAATGTTAGATGAAAAGTGCCCTACATGCCCCCTTGCGCCCCGCTAGAAGTAAAGGAAGGAGACGTTGTGCGCAGTGAGTGATGGGCACCAAGGCAAACAGCACACCAAAGAATAACAGGCCAACAGCACCGGTCATCATTCACGTTGTTAGCTTACTTTCATGATGTTTGAATAGTCTAAGGAGAAAGTTGGGTCGCAAGCTGCTCTCATTTATCCCGAGGCTGTACATTTGATTGGGGGCTGATCTAAAAAAACATTTTAAAGCTTTTTTTCTTGGCTTTGAGCTCAGTGCCGCCGCGGCCCTGTTTCATGCTTGGTTAGTTTATCCAGTGGGATTGTGGGTCAGAGATCACGAGGATCAGGGCTAAATCCACAAGACTGTTGATAAAAGCAAATGGCAAATCAAGTAAGAGCATGGTTTATATCGCGTGACACAGAACAAGAACATTTACAAGTTGATTTATGACAATAGAAAAAGACAACAAAAAAACTCGCAATTAGAAACTGAAAGTGTGTAGTGCAAATGCATGTACAATACGACCAAGCAGATCCGATACTAAATAACTGATACAAAAAGATAGAATAGAGAACAATCAGCATTATTTTAGTGCTTTATTGTTGAAAACAATTGCTTACAATCAAAGATATGCCAAACTGCTTCTTTATCACAGTAAGTCTTTATAGTGTACTATTGTATAGTGCACAATAAAGCACTACGGTGTAACATTTTTACATAACAATGATTATTACTATAGTATTTAAAACAATCTAAACAATTATTATATATATAATATCGTATAAGAATATTTTGGTGCAACTCTACTCTCGAGCTTTTCAAGGCTTTCCCAAACAAATTTAGAAAAATATTAAATAATTATTCCTTCCTCCTCCTTTAACCACCCTTGTATTCAGTTTTGTCCTGACGTCGGGATATCCTCTGCTGTCCTTTAAATGCCCCATATATGTCAATGTTTATGAATAACACAACCTTTCATCCAGGGTGGATCCTGCCACATGCCCAGTGTTCCTGTGATATGCTTCGATTCCTCACGACCCTAACCGGAATAAATCTCTTACTAAAGAGGAATGAAAGGCGAATGCATATTCAACCAACAGGTGTATTGAGAGCATCATTTACAGCGGTGATATTAATACTGTTAATATTTTAAAATTTGCCTAATGTTATTGCGCGCGCGCGCACACACACACAGACACAGTGAAACGCAAATACACAAACACAAAAACAAAGAAACAATCACATACAATAACGACTAATATTTTGGAATACTTTGACATGTTCTTCGACAAGATGAAACTGTTTGAGAGAGAGCATGTTAAAAGTATAACAAGAAGGAGAGAAAAATGCTCTCCATGGGGGGCATTCAATCCCTTTTCACATTGTAGCCGAGCAACACTTATCCTCTATCCTCTGTGTAGCTAGCTGTATAGTGACAAACTCTCTCTCTCTCTCTCTCTCTCTCTCTCTCTCTGGTGTGTGTGTGTGTGTGTGTGTGTGTGTGTGTGTGTTACGCTCCATTAGTACATTTTAGAACTAAAGGCAGGTCTGAATACAGCACCAATTAGAGAGAGTTAGAGAGCCCACTAGCACACCAGTCCTTACCACCCAACTTCAGTCAATTACTTCTCTCTCCTTTCATGCGCTCTCTATTCTCACTTTCTTTCAATCTTTTATCCCTTTTACATTCTGTTTTTGTCTCTTTTCTGTTCCTCTGTCGGCCTTATCTTCGCCTCCTTTCTGTCTCCTTTGTGTTTACTTCATTTGCTGAACGCATGCTGAACATTATATCTATTATTGGTTCGTCTTGTTCTTCTGTCTAAGGGTTTGTGTCATAGTGTCTTTGGGAGAGCGGCCATTCCTCTGGAGAGGTTAGGAAAATATGACACATGGATTTGCTCTGGGATGCCTTACTTTCAAAAGAGTTTCCAATACTATTAAATCACTTAGAAGCTTCAGTAAAGGCGTGGGATAGAGAGACATTCAATCACCCCATAGCCTCCACCAGGTGTCCTTAAAACAGAGAGGGAAATCAGTCTTTCTGCAGGATGGAACACACACACACACACACACACACACACACACACACACACGCACGCACGCACGCACGCACACACACACAAACACACGCACGCACGCACACACACACACACAAACACACACACGCACGCACACACACACACACACACACACACACACACACACACA
>JAOVVB010000031.1:10065294-10075307 GCA_028570985.1 Heterobranchus longifilis | reverse complement strand
ATGTGCACAGACATCTTGGAGGCTGTTGCTCTAAGTTGTAAAAAGAACATTGCTTTACGTCACTTTTATTTGCTTATTTTTTTGGACCCCATCTCTCGTGTCCCATGCCTATCAAAAAGTAATAAATGTTTGGATAATATGATATGGTGATTTAATTTGGTCTAACTTTAGCACTTGTATTTATGCAACCACAACAGCAAAAATAAAACTTTTTTTTTCCCCTCCAGAGGGGCAGCTCAGCCAGAGAGGGCAAATGGGCTGTTGCTATGGCAACTTTAGCCTGGCCTTGTGCACGTCCCTGCCAGGGGCCCAAAACATCAGACCCCCTGGCCTTCACCTGCAAAATGTCACTCCAAGATATACGTACTAACCAGGAAGAGATTAAAAATGACCAAACCAACAACAAAAGATATGCAAAACAGCTGCAAAGAGACCAAAAAAAGAGACCCGACTATGAAAAGGGGCAAAACAACCACAAAGGGGCACAAAACGATGACAAAGAAACACAAAACAACTACAAAGAGACATAAAATGACTACAAATATGGGCAAAACAACCACAGACACAAATAACTACAAAAAGACCAAAACATTTATAAAATGACACAAAATGACCACAAGGAGACACGAGACCACAGAGAGATGTGTAACGACTACAAGGAGACACAAAACATCAATAAAAAGAGGCTAAACAACAAAGTGTGACCATAAATGACACATGACTGAAGCTTTCCTTCAAACAGGCCGTCCTCATTGATATGCTACACTGGTAATCTGTTTTCAGACACACTCCATTCACTGTCACTTTGATTCAAATTAGAATTGTAATTTAGGGTTATTAAATGACTTATGAACCATGGCGAATGAAAAATATCTGATCCGGCTTTAAGGATGAGAGGTTCTTTTTTCCCCCCCACACGTGACAGGTATTATTCCAGCTTTAGTATCTTCTCCCTCTTTTGTCCTCTTTCTCCTTTATGTCTCCTCCTTTTCTCCCCCCACCAGAACAAACTTCCACGCTGGGACCACTGGAATACGGGATGTCAATCTTGGCGGGATTTGAGGCTCAGACGTCATTAGAACGAAACTCGAAAAAGTCGAAACCAGGCCCACCTTTGTTCTGTTCACACCTAAAGAGCACTGTGCCAAAGTCTTTTCCTGTCAGCCTCGCCCTCCTCTTCCCCAAGCATATAGACTCTCAGGAATTCAGCCTGTCAAGCCCACAGTGATCTTAGCAGCACAGGGTCTCATCTCCTAAATTAAACTGGGAGGCAAACAACTACAGTGCTAACAAGAGCTATCGCTCCCTGTTCAATTTAAAGGCCTCATCCTTTTTAAACACCTTTTATGTCGACAGGGAACGTGGTTGTTTGAAAGTGGAGTCTGTTCATACATGTAAGTGTGCTCTCACACACACGCACACACACACACACGCATATAAATGCTTAAACGTACATGCATGCACACACAACACACACATGATTTGAGAATGAGTGGCAGACCGATAAGGCAGAGGTGACAGTCTGCTCAGCTTTCTACACACACACACACACGCACGTCCACACACACACACACACACACACGCACGCATGGAGTTCCCAAGCGTGACTCGCCCTCTCCATCCAAGAACATTAAGAGATTTCACCACAACGAGGCCTTTCTCTCCGCCACACTCATAATCGCTCCCCTCATCTCTCCCACTCGCCGTATTTGTCAGCTCTGTTTTGCTGGTGAGCCTCAGAGACGAGTCCGAGCTCGGCTCATCTGTTCACATGATTATCTCAGCGAGGGGAAATCTCGCATCTCACCTTTATTTGTCGCTGATGCACTATAGCTTCCTCATCTCTTATCTGGGTCCCTGCGAGGATGTTAATAACCACACGTCTTTGCTGCAGGATTTTTCTCAGCCGTCTGAGTCTGTGTAGAGCTCGTCCTTACGGCTGATCAGAATCATCCGCTCTCAGGCTCTCTATACGTAAAGTATGTGCCGGAGGGGATGAGATACAGTATGGCATGGCTGACTTCTTTACTCTGATTGTTCTTTTTGGAATATTACAGCGTTGCCATTTTTCTTAGCTTTCATATACCGTACACACATACTGTGTGTATACATTTTACATGAGGGGTCAGTGAGGAGGGTCAATGCTTTCAGTGCAGGTAGGAGTTCGGTCTTTCAAGGACATACGGAGGGTCTGCAGAGGAGATAATTCCGGTGCCGCCTGGTCTCACATAATGGCGTATGAATAACACGGCAGTTTCTTAAGTCATTTCACGTGTTATCACAGAACACTTTTTGCTGTCGTTTCCATCCTTTCCCATCCTCGTCAATATTAGACGCTCAGAGCAACTGCTCCAGAAGTGAGGAGACTTAATATAATGTAAAGACAGAGAAAGTCTGTTTATGGCGAGTGAGAGAGGTGGTGGGGGACGGGTCCAACAAACAGGACTTTCCCGTGTGAAACCAAAAGTCAACGTTGAGTACGTAACTTACATACAGAAGTTAATGTATATAACTGTATATGTATGTATGTATATTTTCCTAAAACTGAGCAGTTTTGTTGCCTAAACATACATGTTGTTTGAATTTACTACGTTAACCATGTGTTTAAAACAGCGACAGTAATGAAGCATCGTAGTTTGATGCGTAAAAGTGACATCAAGGGTTCCTGATGAACCACACGTCCGTATGTGACGAGCTGAGAATGAGAACGGGTCGTTAAATGACATGCGATGAGCTGAAAATGAGGTGACATGACACGGAAAAAGTGGCGTACTACTGTATTTATACGCTTTCCCATGAGATCACGTTGTTAAGTGTTTTTCTCATAGATGGCAAATGTGGAGAAGCGTTCTGTCAAGTCGAATATAGAAACCTAAATAAACAGAAACACACAGATGAATGCCAGCATTATAATATATATTATAATGAGTGTGAATTTGAGGACTCTCATGTGCCATTTCTCACAATCTGGTGTTGCAACTGTTCATGCCAGCATCTATTATGAAAGCATGACCCTTTTCTCATGATTGTCTTTTTCAAGGCTTCTGAGAAACAATCAGCTTTGATGTGTAAATTATGATCCCTGCACATCTGCCGTTGCAGCTCGGCCTCGTGTATAAATAAGTTGTCAAAGAGACTAAATGCATTTTGCTTACTGTACATTATGACACAGTGTGGTGAATAAAAATAAATGCATTTTAATGTAACAGTATCCAAGACGCATCACTACAGTAGAAGTGCATGTTTTTCACAGGTAGAAGATGGCGACTGCTTACAAATCCAGACCGTTCTCCTGAGACTTTTTATAAACCTGCTTTGAAAGGTACCATATGGATTCAGTTATGTTGTGTCACCGTTGCTTTGTTAATTATATTTCTTCTGCTAAAAATACCAAATCAATCACCTTTAAAGGTTAAAGCCCCCCTCCACTCAAAAACATGTGTTTTGCCTATATTGGATGTTTACCCTTCACCGTGCAGAATGATGTATGTGCAGAGACTGTTTACACATTCCTCTACCGAAAGGTTAAAGTTTATCTGTGCTCACCTTTTGAGTGCAAATACAAGATGTTTTTGTGACATCGCAACTAATTTGGAAGGACTTTAATAATAGCAGGAAATGTTATATCTTAAATCATAATGTCAACTGCTATTATTCTTAAAAAAAAAAAGAAAAAAAGAAAGTACCTCCATTTTATGATGATTTGTTTATAATTATAATCAAATGACTCACTGAACAAACAGCTTTGAATTAGCAAACTAATTGTGAACCTGCTGCTGTTTCTGGACCTTCACACCAAAAAAAAAACAACAGAATATCTAATGCAATGTCATGTGCATTGTGCAACCTTTGCCTGCTCATCAGCTCCGTTACGTAAGATTTCAGCAGAGTGAGGAAGTGACAGAAAGTGTCAAAACACAACCGGTCCTGTCAGCCCCCAAACAGCCAGCTGAGGAAACAAGACGATCAGGACAGGAGACTTTTCGGTGTTGGAACTCAGCCTGACAGCCTCCCGGTGAGATTTGGCTCTGCTGTAGCAGCAGTCACCTCTATCTCCTCTCTCTTTTAGGGATAGTTATCTACTTGTCAGGAGGAGGACAGGAGAGAGAGAGAGAGAGAGAGAGAGAGACAGGGAGGGAGAGAGAGAGAGAGAGAGAGAGAGACCATGTGAAGAAATTGAATAAACAATGGCCGCCACAGCCTGCACCCTATTATCCTATAATTTACACAGCGTGGGAGCTCAGAAAGTGTCTTTTGGATCTTTTTGCCCCATTTTTTTAGCACAGCACACGCTTCGTGGCTTTCGTCATTCACACCAAATCACAAAGCGCACTCATTATACACGGAGACAGGTCTGAAATTCTGAGGACCTTAATGTGTTTATTTTAAATATCGTCAGGAAATTATTACCTCACTGTCTAACTATGTCTACAGAAAACAAGGTCCTGTTTCATTTGATGTAGTTGAATAAGTGAATAAAACAACGGTGCAGAATAACCATGAAGGACTAAAGAGAGATAAGGAACGTTGGCCTTACCTTTTGTTTTTGTTGTTTTGTTGTTGTTGCTCTTGTTATCATTTAGAGTTGGAAGCAGTGGGTGCAAGTCTTGGACACAAATTTTGCATGTTTGCAAAGAGTTTATTTGCATCATATCTTTTCCCGCTTTATTGCTGGGGATGCTAGTGTCCCAGCTGTTGCCTCGTGTGATAAATGACTGCGCACTTATGGACACTAATTAGTGCTCTGCAAAAGTCCGTGTCCAGTGTTTGAGCACAAACCAAATCCGATGAGCTCAATAAGAGGAAAAAAGTTAATGTTGGTCTGCTCTTAGAAGTCTGCTGGCAGATCCATATATTTCTCAATAAACCATGAACTCTTTGTTTCCATGTCAACCCATTACCCTCCAAATATAATGTGGAGAGCTTTCATTCATCTGCAAAGAGAAGGCAACCACAAAGAAAGGTACAAGCCATTATTTATACAGTATTTCAGGTTACTTAACTTTTATGAGGTTAATAAACCTCATCAAGTAGCTCATTGAAACCATGATCATATCTAAAAAAATCCATACAAAGTACTCAGACAGTACAAGTGATTAGACATTTTAGCAGGCAGATTTGATTTTTAAATAAAACACGAAACTGGAAATTTTATGGAGTATTATGCTCATGTGTGAGCTACTGTAACAAAACTCACCACCTGCTTTTCATTAGTGTTTTACACATTTGTCTACACTTCTTTCTGCATTTCTTAAATGATTCTTGAGAACTATACTTAATTTGTATATAACTAAGTATATTTAAATAATTATAACTATTCTGGATTTCACTCTGACCTTTTTGGATGATTTACCTCAGTTTAGTTTATGAACTTAGTGGGTTACCTAACTTAAATACTAAGATCGAAATACTTGAAGTAAAAGCACAAGGCATACAAAAATTTATGAATGTCTGGCAAAAATTTATAGTACTTTATTGTCCATAAAAATGTATTTATTGAAAACACTTCAGAGACAATTGTTTGTGAATATGCCATGACATCAGCATTTTTTGTAGTATTCAAATCAGTCCATCTGTGAGCAACAACCATGCCATTGTTAAAAGTTATAGAGAGCACACATTTTTCCCTATTTTGATTTATTGTGTGAATATTATCTGAAACTCTTGACCTTTCCTGCATGATTTTGAATTATGCAACTGCGACATGATTGGCTGATTACATACCTGCATGAATGTGCAGGCGTACAGATGTTTATTAAGTGTTTCTAAAAATGTGATGTTTATGTTATTTTTGATGAATAGCTGGTTGCTCATCAAGACATACACAATTTTTAAGCACTGAAGAAATTTAGTATACTACGCTGCAGTATTTAGTATAATCTAAATACTGCAGAGAGTATACTGTATTGTCAACTGAAATAAGGATAATAATCATATAAACAGCAGCGTGTCCACACGTATAGCAAAATTTATTGTAATTATTTTTGTACCTGTATTCTATGACTTGTGCTGTGGATGAGTGTTTATGGTAAAATGCAAGTTGTCTGACTTTTTTTGCACAAAAGTCTCTAATGTTCTTGATGTCTAGTCCTTGGATTAATATTCTTTCAGGGTGGAGAGAATGGTGAGTCCATTGAAAATTTTTTGGATCTATTTAAATGTCAACTATAGGCTTTTGCCCCCCTGGGACTTCTTGAACCATTTTTTCTTACTTTAATTTTTTCAAACCCTAACAAGCTGGGTAACCGGTTCTGCTCCTTCTGCCTATTCTCCAAACTGTGCTATTTCTGTTAACCCACCGATCAATAGACTGGCTATTGCCCCACCTTCATTGTGTTCATTAGCACACACTAGATCATGTCGAAAACCTGCTTGAGCAGCAGGATAAAAGCAACTAGCTCTCCCCTGGTGTTGGATCTGCTAGACTCATATAAGCAGCAACTCGAATTTGAACCAAAATCTTCTAATATGGTGGAGATTTAGACCATAAGAAATGTAAAGCTCATAGCACAGACTACACCCATAAGGCTTATAATTTATAAATATAATTTATATAATTTTATATTTTATAACTCAGATTATAGGAAATTACATTATGATTTGATTATAGTTTGGAGTACTATGAAGAGCATGTGATAAATATGTCTTTTTTGATTTGATAGTCTGTTTCACGTATCTTATCTAGTTGAAAGCTATTCATTTGTTTAAACCTAAAAAAAAAAAGAGAGAAATCATGGAGATTACCTTCGTGCAAATTTATTGGTTCTTCCTGAAAAATTATGAATTTTTAAATTGTTCATAAAGTGCCTGAATATAACCCACAAAAAAAGATGATAGATTTTAACCAATCATACTGTAGGTTGGATGGCTTTAGTAATTTAGAATAGATTTTTATAATGTTCTCATCATAGTTTTTTTATGTTTATTTTGCCAGGGACCTGCTGTAAACAGACTGATTCCCTGTATGCAGGAGGCATCTGTACTGCACATCTGTTTGTTTATCATTCCATCATTCACCCCAACCCACTGACAGATTCAAAGCATGTTCAAATATGTTAATACTTGAAAAGTTCTAAAATATGGTACTGCATGTGTGTGAGGTGGTGTTTAAGTATGGAAAATATATGATAGAGAGAGAGAGAGAGAGAGAGAGAGAGATTTTGCTATTTCAAAGCAATGTAAATGTAACCCAAACCCTGTTCCAGGCTGACTAAACACTATGGGCCCAGGTGGCTAATGGGAGAGAAAAATGACCAAATGACCACTACCACTGTGGATCCATGCTGATGTTGTCCTTCTTTCTGTCCTCTTATCCTCTTCTCTCACACTCTCCATCTGCTGCATATTACAGCCATCAACTCTTCTGTTTGTCCAGGCTCGATTTGGATGGGTGGTCCTCAGATAACGCAACACCAGGGGCCTCCCATGTCACCAAATTACCCAGACCTCTCTCTGTTTTTCCAGAGTTCTTTCCAAAAACATTCCAGACTTGTGTCTTGACAGCCTAGCAGATATATGCTTATCACAAATTTGGAAGCGATGCAAATCGTAGTATATCTGTGTGTAAATTCTCACACCACACTCACCATATTGGCTCCTCAGTCATTCCCACGTCTACACAGTGCTTGTTTTCAGTAAAGCTGAACAAACTATCAAATTTAGTAAAGCTGAACAAAACGTTTTAAGATTCCAGGACATCCTATGAGAACTAAACCAGTTTTATCACAATTTAAGCAAATGTGAGAATTTCCACGGTAGAAAATGATCAATAGAAAATGTGTATCTAAATAAAGCTTCTGATACAACATGTCATCTTGAAAGAAAACACATCAATGATGACACAGTATTCTATGGTTTATCTAAAATTTAACATTTACATCTTTTTTAAATAATTACCCTCTATGGCATAAATGGTTAACTTGTGGACTTGTGGCTAGCATTTAGCACTTTTGCTGACCTAGTTTGATTCATGGCCATGGTACACCCGTGGACAGGTTGCCAATCCATCGCAGTGTGTACATACACACTCAACCACACACACTACGGGCAAATTGAGGACGCCAATTAGCCTAATCTGCATGAACCCAGAGGAAACCCACCAAGCACAGGGAGAACATGTAAACTCCATGACGCAGGAATCAAACCTGGCCGGGATTCTGCAGGTCGATAGTGCTAAACACTAAGCCACTGTGCCGCCCAATGGTGTACTTTAAATGATTTTAAATAAGGTCCTCCGTTATTACAGAGTTCCTTTTCCATCCATTGTCACACACATTCAATCCAACACATTTATTTAAATAAAATTACTATTAATTATTAAAATAATTATTCTTTAATTTCATATATACAGGAGCATTTAAACTAAACTGGTACTTTTGGAATTGTGCAGAATAATTCAGTGGACCTCGGATTGCGAGTAATGCAGTTTGCGAGTAAAAATTTTCAATAAATTTGTACTTGAAAAATGAACAAGTATTGGTTTACGAGTACCAAGTATCATGTCTCACGCATGCGCTTCTTGTTTTGATGCCGAGCATCACGTGATCACAACGGAGCCAATGGTTTTTCTCTCTCTCTGGGTCTTAGTGCGCGTCTCTTACTGGTATATAATCAACATCCGCACATGCGTGTACTGTTTACTATAACACTGTGACCACGTGTGTGCGCATAAAACATATTTTATTTTGTGTTTGTAAGCGCATATGTACAGCGCACATGTACCGTTTTTATAACACACGTGTGCGCGTGTAAAGCAAAAGAAAGTCTCATTAGAGAGGTTAAAGATCCATTTTGTCCCTCTCTGTCATTATGTGTGTGTGCGTGTGTAATTTGACACCGTGCCCCTTCACACACTTTCTCTTGCCTTTACACCTCCCCCCACCCCCCTCTCGGCTTCAGACATACACACACAGTCTCTCTCTCACACACACACACACACACACACTCTCTGCTCTACACAGAAACACTGCTCTGTCGCGATTCTTTTCAAAGGTAAAGTGCCGGTTAATTTGTTTGTTTGTTTTACTTTACAGCAGTGATTCCGTTAGTATGCGCTCACACGAGTGTCATTAGCGATGTTCTTTGCAAATTTTTCTGGTAAAACAGTTTTTCCGTTAATGTGTGTGTGTGTGTTCGTGTGAAATTCAAACAAGAGAGGAGAAAGGTTTACTGTGTAAGATGAGAAGGGGGAGGGGCTAATCCCTCCTCTCCTCTTACTTTAGCTACACAAACTAAGATGTTACTATGTATACTGAAGGAAAATTGCAAGCATTTCATGAGTGTCAAAGACTTTTATTGACAATTACATTAAGTTTTTAAAAAGAGTCAGTATTTGCAGTGTTGACCCTTCTTTTTTGCGACCTTTGCAATTCGCCCTGGCATGCTGTCAATCAGCTTCTGGCCCACATCCTGACTGAAGGCAGCCCATCTTTGCATAATCAAAGCTTGGAGTTGTCAGAATTTGTGGGGGTTTGTTTGTCCACTCACCTCTTGAGCATTAACCACAAGTTGTCAATGGGAATAAGGTCTGGGAATGAATCCTGGCTATGAACCCTAAATTTCAATGCTTTGTTTCCCAAACCACTTTTGCCTTGTTCGTCACCAAACTGCTCCTGGACGGTTGGGAGAAGTTGCTCTCGGAGGATGTTTTTGTACCACTCTTTATTCTTGACTGTGTTCTTAGGAAAAATTGTGACTCCACTCCCTTTGCGGAGAAGCAACTTAATGCTTCCATGCATAAACGGTCTCAGGATAGTTTACTGTTGGCATGACTGGACTGATGGTAGTAAACTATTACTTTATTACTTTTTGCATTCATGAATTATTGGACATCAGTCAAGCAGTCTACCGGGTACTAAATTATAAAAGAGCATGGGAACAATTCTAATAGGGCTGTAGCTATAGAATATTTTAGTAGTCGAGTATTCTACCAAAAATTTAATCGAGTAATTGGATAAAATGTACTTTTGCTTAATTAAACAGCAATGTAAAATATATAAGAGAAACAAAGATTA
>JAOVVB010000031.1:10027118-10037418 GCA_028570985.1 Heterobranchus longifilis | reverse complement strand
AATCACAAAGTACGTCTGTGAAACAGAAATTTCTCTAACGACCCCCTGTAAAACTAGTCCCGTCCGAATAGGGCTTAAGTGGTACTTACAAGCTCTATCTCTCCAAGGTTAAGTTGGGCACGGCCTAAAGTCTGCCATGCCTCCCACCACATAGGACGAAGTTTGACTGCCATCTCTGCAGCCTGCACTGCAGGGAAAACCTCTTGAAGAACAGTCAGCACCTAGAGGATTATAGTTTAATAATAAGAGAGAATAAATCTAATTTTGCATCAATGTGCCTTATATTTGCATTCAAATTTTGAAATACAGCTGCAAGATTACTTACAAACACTCATTCTACTACTACTACTAACAATAATAATAATAATAATTATAATAATAATAATTATTATAATAATAATAATAAGTAGAAGACGAAGAAGCAGAAGAAGAAAATAAGTAAGTAAACCATAATTGAATTTTTATTTAGAACATTCCATCCATCCATCCCATCTAGAAACCTCTGTAGTCCAACTAGGGACTGTGAAGGCCAATGTTGACCATTGTATTTATCCCTATTTATACAACCTCCAGGGGTAGGTCACACACACATTCACACACTACAGGCAATCAGGGAAGGCCAATTAGCCTAATCTGCACAATTTTGGACTGTGCGAAGAAACCAGAGAATCTGGCAAGAACCCACCAAGCACAGTGAGAACATGCAAACTCCATGCACTCAGATGACGGTGCTAACCACTAAGGCACCGTGCCACCATAAAGAACCTTACCAAACAGTAATGTAGATGGTCCAAGGGAATGACCATAAATAACAAAACAGGGGATTGAAAACAAAAGAGGAAAAACTTTATGTGCACATAAAATTATGGTACAAAACTTATAAACGGCATCAAAATATTGAGTGCAGCAGTCACTAGGCATGAGCAGAAAATGCAGAAAGGATATGAAGCCCACAAGATCGAAAGGTAAAAAAATTACAACCAAGAGCAGTGAAAGTCCTGTCTCCAATAATAAAGAAGAAAGAAAATAGGACAGCAAACAGGTGAGTGTCAGAGGATCTAAGATGACATTAGGAAGGCAAAATAACATTAAGGTTTTTAACATGAGCTGAAATGCATGTAAAAAAAACTGGAATACATAATAAGTAATGTCTAAAGCCCCGTTTACACTTGCCATACCATCTGAAACATTGTGCATATTTAAAGGGAGGTTCTTGCGCTACACACTAGCCAAGACGGACGAAGGTGAAATACTGTATACTTGACGCTAGCTCTGCGATATATGCAAAGTTCACGCAACGTCGCCATGGTTTTGAAACGGAGGAGGAGGAAAAAAACGCCATAATTGCAGCCTGATACTGATTTCTTAATGTTATTTAGCCTCAATAAGCATTAACACAAGTTGGGGGGGGTTCCTTTCCCATGTCACCTGCGATGTTATCATTCCACACGCACTTCCACCGGAGAGTAACATTACGTCATTAAACCGCAAAGAAGTCGCAGTTTTAATGACGTACAGAACACAACGACTCAGAAAATCCGATCTGTCTGTTTACACGACAATGACATTAGCACATAATTTATATCACTGATTTATACCCGTTTTATTTCCACATATGAAGGAGGCCTGAAACCGTTCTCGAAATATCGGAATGCATGCATTTTTTTTCCTGTTTACATGGACATAGAACATATCCGATATGTGTTACATATGCGCAAAAAATCGGAATTGGGTCACATTTAACTGACAGTGTAAACGTAGCTTAATTCCCTTTGGTGTGAACAGGGATGCAATCAGTATAACCTCAGATTTGTTACATTTAAGTCTCAGAAAAGTTATATTTATTTAACTAATTAAAAGGCAGTGGGTATGAGAAGGCGATATGTACTGTATGTAATTCTGAGCATTCAAGAATTTTCTATACCAGAGTCAAGGCATTGATATTGATACATGTCCTTAAACAACAGATTTTTTTTTTTGTTACCAATTTTAAGAAAAGGAAAATTACATTACACACATCACATGTTATGGTACATACATTTAGTTTATTTTGTAGCTCCTTGGCATATGCAGACATTTAAATTTCATAAAATAAAAAATCTATTAAGCACAGTGTGGTTTAAGCCTTTATTTTCTTTGTTTTAGCAACTTGGCATTTTCCCACTCAAACCAGTTTTACAAACCAACTAACAAACATTTACCACAGCTTAAACTTATCTGTGAAGTGTTGTGAAAGTTTATACTTTGCAAAAGCTCCGAGGTCAGATGACTATAGTTCAGCTTTTAATACTATAATTTCCTCCATACTCACCACCGGCTGTATAAAAAATCCGTCTTCTGCTGTGATGCACCTAATAATCCCCACCTTATAGAAAACCTTGCATCGAAAAGGAAGATATGCACATTCTCTATACAAAGCTAGCACCAATGAATTACCAAATGGAGAGCAGAGCAACCCTGACACCACTCAAAAATGATTGCACCAGTTTCTGTCATCAGCAAAAGTAATGAAAGACTGGAGCTGTGCCACAACAAACATAATGGCCAAAAGCCTGATAACAGTAATGCAGACAATAAACACACAAACACAGACCCCTCCCAAAAAAGTATGCAAATAAGCTGTTTATATTGAGAAAGAAACTTAGTATTGAAATATTTGTTTGAAATTGATCCATACCTGTGACTTCATCTCATAAAGGTTAGCTTCTCCTGGAGTCAGCTGAATAGCCTCATCCCATTTTCTCAACGCTTGCCGATGTCTGAAAGAAACAAGAAAAAAGAAACATGTTTAGGGAGACTTACGGCAACTTCACCGACTTGGAGGAGTACACATCATCAGTGACCAGCTACATCAAAAAGTGCACCGATGACGTCTCTGTCTTCAAGAGCATCATCTCACGACCCAACCAGAAACCGTGGATTACTGCGGAGGTGTGTGCACTTCTGAGGACCCACTTCCAAGGTGGCCCTAAGAAGAGCAAGGGCCAAACTGTCCCGGGCCATCAGAAATGCAAAGCGTGCACACGCCCAGAGAATCCACAACCACTTCAGGGACAGCGGTGATGCACGGCACATGTGGCAGGGCATAACATGTCAGTTGGCACTGCCTCTGGATCCTGACATGCACCCTTTCAGTTCCTTCAGTTTTTTTCTTGCTCCCTCCGTAAATCCTTTGCTTTCCCTTATTTTTCCAAATAATATGTCCCTTTTCCCCTAAAATCTTGCCTCCTGAGTGTCTGTGGTGCTGCCCAAGCAAAAGATCTTTGACTTTAAGCAACGAGCTCTAACAGGTGACTTGTCAGCACTTGGACCTCTCACCTTTATTCTCTGAGCTCGAACAGAATAAATCGTGGCACTCAGATGAAATGAGCTTAGGCAGGTGAAAGGGAGGCATTGCATGCTCAGGCTGGTACAAGAACAGCGTAGCATGCTCAAGCTAGTGCAACAACAGTATTGCATTTTTACCTTTGAAGTCCCCAGGGCACGGGTTATCGTCCCGCTCATATGCCATTCATGTGTGCAGGCTGGTCCATGTTGGTGGCTGTAAACTGTCAGTGGCTCCTGTGAATTTTAATGCCGCTGTACTCACCAGTTGCTGTAGTGGCTAGCTGGCTCCGCCCAGCCATCCATTGGCACAGCCTCTGACATACACAAACTCGGAACAAGGACTTTAATGGCAAACAGTGTCTTTTCCTTGTTGGCAACTGGATTGCGAAAGCTCATGCTTGGCCCAGATGAAAGTTCTGCAGCAGCACACGTACTGTAGATCTTCAGCCAGTCTTTCCCATGTGGTGATCAAACGGCGCCATTTAGTTTACTCGATTTGATTTATAAACCTCTAATCATGACAGTTGAATGACAGATAAGCATGATGAAATTATCTAAATTATCTTTCAGTAATTTTCGAGTTTTACAGTGAAACCATGTATTTCACTTCATAAGTTTTTTTTTGTGTGTGTGTGTGTGTGTGTGTGTGTGTGTGTGTGTGTGTTTTAGGCATTTTCAGTGTGGTGTTGGACCTGTACATAAGTGTACCAATGTTTACACATGCAGTAAGAGTAATAACACTTCTATTTGATTCCAAATTTACTCCTGAACTTTGCTGTACTAAGATCTTACTTAATACTTACTACACTTACGTACTACTTACACTAAATAATACTGCAGGATCAAGTTATCTATTTTAAGATTACACTTTATTAATCCCATGTGGGGAAAAAAGAGGCAAGCGATAATATAATACAATGGAAATACAATTACACAGCAACAAAAAGTTTAAAGTTTAAATTTAGTTTAAATTTGAGTTTAAAGCAAAAATTTGAAGCAATAGTAATAAAGTTAACATTATCATAAGTTTATTATTCATTATTTTGGCTCAATAAAATATTTTAGCATCAGTATATCTGTTAGATATTAGTGGCAACCTATGCTGAAGTGGTGAAAGCACAGGGAGGTTCAGTATGTTAGGAATAAACCCAATGTAGGCTTAAGGGTTATTTCTTTTAAAAATATTTTTTTTTCATTGTAATCAACAAAGTTATCTTTTCTTTTTTAGCACAAACTTGTATTTTCTTTTTAACATGAAGTTTCTTTGCTTTTTTGAGAAAACTTTTCTTTTCAACATACATTACATCCTCTTTTATAGATGATCGAAAAGACAAAGAAAGAAATGAAAAAAGTCAAAAGAAAAAAAGGGTTACTTCTTTTCATTTATCTTTCAGGTTTTCCCTTTTCTTTTCCCCTATACTGAAGCAACATTAGTCCGTGGTCATACTGGGTGCGAAACTAACGTCCATATGCCAAGTGCAACATCTAGGGCCCCTATATAGGCATGTGCCCAGGTGTCATGCATCTCCTCTGATTGCATCTACAGCTCTGTTACCCAGCAACCGTGCATGAGGTTGGCCGCGGACCTGTCTCTCGGGAAAATTTACAGGGAAGCTGCCTGCGGATTTGCCTGCAGAGAGACCTGTTATATTACATCTTTGAATAAATAGTCAAAATGGTAAAAATGTTGATGAAAAATTAAAGGCACAATGGTTTTCTCAGTATATTACTAGTGCTTCATTTGATACAGTAATGCTACCAGGTTAAATATTTCACTGAATTCATAATGATGCGTTTATAGAATTTATGAAACCATTTTTTTCACAAATCTCCTAATCTAAAAAAGGAGCTCACTCCAAAGCCAGGGACATTTATTTCTCAAATGTCATATTTATTGCACAATATTTTGTGCGGACAGCTCAACCCCTCAAAATTTTCTCCTGACCAATGTATTTTTTAAAGAGCAT
This sequence comes from Heterobranchus longifilis, assembly GCA_028570985.1. Taxonomy (NCBI): domain Eukaryota; kingdom Metazoa; phylum Chordata; class Actinopteri; order Siluriformes; family Clariidae; genus Heterobranchus; species Heterobranchus longifilis. The sequence goes on along the minus strand of JAOVVB010000031.1, from coordinate 10,032,124 downwards.
TTGTTCATTTTTGCTCTGCTTTGTGTAAGCAGTGTGGAGGTTTTATTAAAGTACACACCTGGTAAGTTTCACCTTGTGAGAAGGTTTGAAGACTTTAGATAACTAAATTCAGTCGGAACTAAAAGTGATAAAATATGAGTGTCTATAAAATGACAACATGACAGTAAATTTACAGTATTATAAAAATAAATAAAAAACAAGAAATAATTCAACTGTTTTACATCCTCTTTTTATAGATGAACTTTGCTCACTCTTTGATGACTGCATTCTTGATTTTGTTTGTCAGTGAGAGCTGTTAAAAAATAAAAATCATATGTGTTATTTTAATGTACATTCTAAATTAATGGCAAAAAACAAAAGTTCAATTTAGATTGTTTAAAATGTAAACAATCTTCAAAGTTGAAAGAATGCTTGTGCTCATGCTTATGAAGGCCAGTACAGTGAAATGTGAAAGTGTTCAAGGAAAAGATGTGGTTTATCAAAAGCCTGTTAATATGATGGATATGTCAGCCTGACTTCTAAAGACTAATTCAAGTCAGTGTGCTAGTTATCTGAAAGAGATACGGAAAGAATTCACACTTCGGTTCCCTCTCACAGTCCAAAGAACTGTAGATTAGGCTAATTGGTGTTCCCAAAAGTTCCATAGTGTGTGAATGAGTGTGTGAGTGTGTGTATGTGTGTGTGTGCCTTGCAATAGGTTGGCACCCTGTCCAGAGTGTACCCAGCCTTGTGCCCTTAGTCTTCTGGAATAGGCTCCAGGCCCCCCGCGACCCTGAATACAGGACAAAGCGGTATAGAAGATGAGTGAATGAGTGAGCATTCTTGAAGTTCTCACCTCGATCTCTGTAACTTATGAGCTGCAAAATGATGGTCACCAGGAAATATGGAGAGGCTGTGACAACACTACAGATCAGGATGAGCAGTGAGAACAGAGCTTCTGCAGCTGAGGGACATAAGACAGAATAAAATAACAGCTATAATAACACTTTATTCAGACTGAACTATTTGTATTTTTTTTATCTCAAACTGCAATAAAAATATAAATATATTTGCATTAACAAACAAAACAGCATGTGAACACAATGCATTGTGCAATGAACAGATGCTACATTTTACACAGACTTAGATAAGCCAAGAACTATAGTTTATATTATTTAAAAATACAGAATTCAGAATTTTAAGCATCATTTTCATTTAATTAATTTCTCAGTCAGAGACCCAGCTTATTGGTGACTCTCCTCCCTCTGGGTGTTTACAGTGGTAGAAACATTCATCTGACTTTGTAACATTATAGATCATCTCTCCTGTAATCTCTCTTTGGAGAACTGATCCATCTGTATAGAAATCAGCTTGGAGGTTTGGTGGCTTTGGGTTGCAATATAAAGTACTCTATAAGTACAGTCAGAGGATGTCCCTCAGTCACAGGATGGACAGGGCTCTCCAGGATCACATCACCATCTAGAACAAACATGAAAAATCTAATTTACAATATACATTAATGTTAGCTTGTGGGCAAAGACCTGGCTACTGTATATAAGTCTCGCCCAGTGTCCACTCCAGGTTAAGGGCACATGAGAAAAGCAAGTGGGCAGTCTACTTGCACACAGTCTAAAGCCAGATCTCCTTGGATGTGGCCACAGATGGAAGTCCAACATGATATCAAACAGCTGGGTGCCTTTTCTGGCTAGGAACAGGGGCCTTGATGTTGAGCACAGCAGCCTTTTCTTTCTTCGGTAGGCAGGATTGTTAAAGCTGGCTCTTGGCAAGTGTGAAAGTGTTGCGGGAGCTCTTGCGGTCCTTTTGCTGCTATCGTTCAAGTGGTGATCAAACGGCGGCATTCTGTCCTTGCCTTTTGAGTCCCTGCGGTGCAGGGCATCCTCCTGCTAGCATGTCACTATTTGCTTTTTTTGCGTCTGTTGCGCAACTGTAGGCTAAGACCTCTGGACTTTGCCTTGTTTTTATAGCACAGAGAAAGCCGCACACACAATTTAAGTGCATCCCATCATTGGTAGATGCCGTGACAAAATATGTTTGTATACCTTTTGTTTGTAAATTAACTTAGAGTGGTGACTAAGCCATATTGTAGTGTTCACCCTCACACTAATCATTATTCACTCGTTATGAGAAACTCATCATTAAAGTGTGGACATTCATGAAAAAATTCTAACCATATTGAATAAAATCTGTATAACTGGTGAGAGACCAAAGGCAGGACTGAGTGTATATCCACAGAGCTGGCTGACTGAAGGAGACTCAATGACTCTAAGCTATGAGGTTACAGACTCCTTTACAGACTTGACATTCAGATGGTAAATAACTGTTCCCTACAGAGATGGTGTAACTTAAATATGGCTATATCATGCATTTAAAGCTTCTCTTAAACAGCAGCAAAGACTGTGGAGACTCATACTGTACACTCTCAGTCCTGCTACTCTTAGGTGCTCTGAGGAGGCACTATAAATTACAGTGTCATCTAGATAAGCTGCTACAAAAGATAACACTTGCAGTACCTGGTCCACGATTCTTTGTACACTGGTGGGTGCCCCGCGTAACCCAAAGGGAATGAAAATGGAATAACCTCCAAGGGATCTTAAATGCTGTGAGTTCCTAGGACTGACGAGTCAAAGAGATCTGCCAATACCCTTTTGAGAGGTCGTGGGTTGTCGGAACCTTGGAGTGATCCAAGCGTTCAGTGAGGTTGTCTATCCATGGAGTTGGAAAAGCATCAACATCAAGATGCCACAACATCAAGTCAACTTCCTCCTTTAGCAACTCTTGGAGTCGCTTGGGGACCCGGTAGGTCATTCTTCTTATGACAGGATCAGGTTTCAACAAAATATCATGTTCTGTTAAAGTGGTGAACCCAGGATAGTCTGAAAAAAACTTCAGGCAAACAAAGAGCCCTCACCTCAAGCTGATGCTGTAGTGGTAGGTGATTCAGGTTGAGATCTCCCAGAACAGGCTGGGGTAAGTATTGGTCATCCACTTCCTTTTCTTCATCCACCTTCCTTATCATCAAGCTCTTTGCAATCTTATCTGGTCAAGAGACCTATCGCCTATAGAGGTTAATATGTAGAGTTCGCGTACGACAACCCTGGCCTGACATTGCAATCTCATATGTAGTAGGCCTAACCAACATCTTTTGACCAGGTTCAATCTTTTTCTTACGGGCAGATTTATCATACCAGGTTATCTGGCGGGTTTGGGCTTGTCCCAGGTGAGATTGGACCATCCAGTGGTCATCTTGTCCAAGCATTCTTGCTTCTGCATCACATAAGATAAGGCATTGGAGTACGGCCCGACAAGTCTCAGATTCAAACTCCACCACCAGCTGCAAGTTGCCATTGTTGAGCCCTTGGGCAAAGTCTTCAAGACTCAACTGTTCAGATATAGAATGAAATAAAAATGTAAGTTGCTCTGGATAAGGGCATCTGCCAATTGCTAAAATGTAAATGTTCTCCTAAAAGTAGGACCAACATGACATCATTCTGAGAATTTTTGGCCACTTAGAAGCAATCTCCTACTCCTACTCTGAGATGCTTAGTAAATATGGTTCCTGGATCTCCCAGACTGGTTATGTGCTCATGTGGTACACAGATTAATTTACAAAGGTGCTCCTTCGTACAACAACTTGTTGTGTATAAAAGCCACCTGTCCACAGAATATCTATCTTCTATTTAAACCTTATCATCATAGGCAAGACCAAAGAGCTGTCAAAGTATGTCAGGGACAAGACTGTAGACCTGCACAAGGTTAGAATGGGCCACAGGACCAACAGCTAGAAGCTTGGTGAGAAGGAGACAACTGTTGGGGTGACTATTTGCAGAAATACAGAAAATATGAAAGAAATGAAAGAATGAAATGAAAGAAATACAAAATAACTATTGATAGCCCTTGTTCTTGACCTACAAGCAAGATTTTACCTCATGAGGTAAGGGTAATAATAATAAAAGTGAGGGATCAGTCCATGACTACATGGGAGAAACTTGTAAATGATCTCAAGGCAGTTAAAACCACAGTCACCAAACAAACCACTGGTAACACAATATGCTGCCTTAGATTGAAATCTGCAAGCACTGCAAGGTTCTGCAAGCACTGCAAGGTTCCTGTCTTCAAGAAGGTATATGTACAGGCCCATCTAAAGTTTACCAATGAACAGAGAAGGATTGAAAGAAAGTGTAATGGTCAGATGAGACCAAAATTGAGCTCATTGTAATCAACTTGACTCACTGTTTTGGGAGAAAGAAAAATGCTGACTATGACCCTAGGAACACCATCCTTACAGTCAAGCACAGAGGAGGAAACATGATGATTTTAGCTTCTTTCTGTGCTGAAGGTATAGGCTAACCTTGCTGCATTGAGGGGCCAATAGACAGGGCCATGTGTTGTAACATTTTGGATGAGAACCTCATGAAGATGGGTTGTGGATGGATCTTTAAGTATGACAATGACTCAAAGCATATCACTAAGGCAACAAAAAAGTGGCTCAAGAAGAAGCACATTAAGGTCATGGAGTGGCCTACCCAGTCTCCAGACCTTAATCCTATAGAAAATTTATGGAGGGTGCTGAAACTTGCTACGTGACAGAAAAGAAACATGAATGAATTAGAGAGGCTCTTTAAAGAATAGTGGACCAAAAACCCACCTTAGATAAATGTAGACCTGGTAACCTACAAAAAACATCTACAGGAAACATCTTATTTCTAGGCTTGCCAACAAGGGTTTCTCCTCCAAGTCCTAATTCATGTTTTGCTTGCAGATTAAATAAGTATTTTACTCATTGAAATGCAAATCAATTTATAACATTTGTATCATATGTTTTTTCAGGATTTTTTGTTGATATTCTGTCTATTAAAGTCTACCACGATAAACCTATGATAAAAATGATAGACTCTTCATTTATTTGTATGTGTATAGGTGGATGAGTACTCTGACACTTATTTTGCAGCGGGGACAGCAGTGGGGCATTTCTCTCTCTTTCTCTCTCTCTCTTTCTCTCTCTCTAT
>JAOVVB010000031.1:10001654-10012065 GCA_028570985.1 Heterobranchus longifilis | reverse complement strand
TAACATTAAAGAGTGTACGGGTATTAAAAAACAATTGACGTCCCTTTATAAAGCCATTTTGCTCTTCAGATATAATATAAGGAAGCACATCCTCTAGGCGAGATGCAATTACTTTAGCCAACACCTTTGCATTGGCATTAAGCAGAGATAATGGTCTGTAGGAACCACAGGAGGTTGGATCTTTGTCATTTTTGAGAAGAAGCGCTATAGTGGCTTGTGTGAAAGTCCCCTTTCCAAGGATTTATTAAACACAGATAAAAGCAATGGTGCCAATTTACCAATAAATGTTTTATAAAATTAAATTGGAAACCCATCTCGAATTTGGTAAATTAGAGATTTCTACCAAATTCTTGCTCTGTCAAAATTAGTCTCAATGTTAAGTCTGTGGGACTTTTTGGGTATAAACAATAAACAAATAAACAAAAAAATAATAAGCCTGTGAAATAATAATAGTAATGCTTCGCCTCGCAAACACCACTAATAATATGGAGAACAAAAATGAGACTTTTATTTTGTATAAAAGCCTACCAAACCGGAAGTAGAAAGATCAAATTCGATAGTCTCGCAACATTGAATAGCAAAGCCTTTATCACGGCAATATTTTGATTGTGATGTTTCATAAACGCTGATTAACTTGCATTTTACTCGAGTAATTATCCTTATGGGAAACGCCAACATATTTAACCATCGAGTTGATTATGCATGAAGGTAACGCTTGTTAGTTTAAACAACAGAATAACATTGCGATACTGTGCTAAGGCCTTAGCCTATTAGCTAACTATCTGCGCCTGCACATCAGACGCTATTTGGACAAAAAATGCAGCGGTCAGAAGGGACAAAACACGCTACGATTCATAAGTTGCTCACCAGTGCAAGCTGGTCGTCGTTAATTTAAGAATTTAGTACTACGTATGGAAAAAAATGTTTATTTATGTAGTTTATTTATTTAATGTAATTATGTAAATTAAATTAATTGATCAGCTTGGGTGGTTCTACTGTAATGATGTGTGCAGGTCGGGACTTTTTTTTAAAATAAACATTTCATATTTGTAGTAATATGTTGTAATTGCATGAATCATTTGGGCTCCATAAACGTGGAGAATAATAATTGCAAAACATATTCCAGCTTAAGTAAGAGATATAAAATTTAAACAACAAAATGATTCTAATAAAGGGATATTTAAATTTTTCCATGCACAATTTGGAATGCATGAGGGATGAATTGAATTAAATCCGCTGTCCAGTCTGTGGCTTAAATATGCGTATTGGGCAGGACACAGACTTGGTAGCCCACTCCCATTCCTAATTCTGATTTGAGTTTTCTGGTGGCATCAGCAGTGGCTCCCATTGAATTACAGAGATACCATCATTTGTAACCAGATGATCATAAAAATCAGAGAGGGAATTAAAAATATTGTATGAAATGAGTGTAGGTTAATGGTTTGGTCCTAACAGTGTGTAGTGGTTAAACCGATATTCATACTAGAAAAATGTTAAACTAATATTTAAACTGAAAGAAAATGAAACAGTACCAAATAATCCACCCTGTACTTTTACTACTGAAAGACTTGTTAACACAGAAAGGCACAATAGTTGTATTTGGTGCAAGAAAAAGAAAATCATCTTTAACTATTTTTTCCTACAGTTACTCGATTTCGCTCTGACACAAAGCACACACAAATTTTAGAAATTAGACACCTAATGTGATGCATTTATGCCTAGTTTGTTTTGCCATTTATTTCTATGTTTACATTTAAAACAATCATATTACTTTGCATATGACAATGCCATTAGATTGTTGTAATTTCATACTTGATTTTCATCATATAAATATATTTATACAGTTACTATAAGATTTATGATGCTTGTCTGTATTAAGCACAGCTTATTAATTTGTGCATGTTGACATGAAAATAGTTGCCATAACAGTAGTGAGTACCTCTTAATATGTTAAATACTGTTAACATGCTGTCCTCATTAAGGTTTTAAATACATCATGTAATATATACTTACATTTCCTTGACATCTGTCATTTCCTCAGGCAACCTTAAATGCTCCACTGCTGAGGGGAAACAACAAACTGTAACTGGTGAAGAACCATCCAACTTTTTGTGTGGCAGAACCTCATGTGAAAGTGAAGTGGAGGGGTGAATAGTTTCAGAAAGCTGTATCAGGAAGTGCCAATGGCTTTCCTTGACAACCCCACTATTATACTGGCCCACATCCGACAGTCCCATGTGACTAGTGATGACTCAGGAATGTGTGAGATGGTGCTGATTGACCATGATGTTGACTTGGAAAAGTGTTATTTAGGTGCCATACCTGCTGGTAGTGGATTGATGGGTTTGTTAGGGGATGGTGTAAGTGGAGATGTCCAGCCCTGTGACCTTTCTCAATCTGTGGACATCACTTCCAGTTGGGACTTTGGTATCCGTCGTCGCTCCAACACAGGTAGAAATATAAAAATATTATTGTTTATTTTGGGTTCTTCATTTTTTATATATAGGGGATTGTCATTTGGAGCAGTTGCCTAAAATTAATTGGGGCAAAATTATAGTCATTCTTATTCATTCCATATGAGCATTGAAATATTATATATTTTTGTTGCATATTTGACTGATAATTGCATTTGTATTTTTTTCATGGTGCGATGCAATGGCATGCTCACCCCACAGCCTCATCCCAAACTCACAATAAACAAACACTGAATAACTTTAAAATAGCAACACATATAGCTTTAGGGTTTGAAGTTAAAAAAAAATAGCACATCTTAACATTGCAGCACATAAAATAACAGAAATCCACTGTATTTTCAAGTCCTCAGAGAACAAAAGTATAGAGATACTTGTGTTCTTTTATACAGCGAAATACAGAAGATTTGATATGGCTTGCCAAAAAAATGTACAGTGGAACCTCGGATTGCGAGTAACCCGGTGTGCGAGCGGAACGCAAGACGAGCAAAAATTTTCAAATACATTTTGATTTGATATAAGAGGTCCAGGTAACATTGAGTATCATAGGAGGTACCAACGTAGGTAAAAATAGCTAATGTATGAAAGTAATGGGAAAGTAATTGTAGTTTTTATCCAGACAGGTGATAGTCCTCAACAAAAAAATCGAAAAGGCATAAAGCAGTCTTTGATAGAATTACTCTCCTCTCCTGTGTCTGGCTGCCCAACTTAAGTACATCAAGGATGCTTTCGATAGCAAGAGCGGTGACAATTCATCATACTGACTTATGTTCAAGAACGGTTTGCAAGTGCAATTTTCATTGACCATAGCCCTGCTATACTATCACTTGTACTGTGACATTTGCAAAGGAGCTAACACAAGCCAAGGATTTGTCCATGGGTACATTAAAATGCGTAAAAAAATTACCTCCCTGATTATTGAATGATTGATTGATAATTTATATTTTTGCTATCTGGGGTCACCCAGAAGAAGATGCACTCTTTTCGTGTATGGTTCCTCTCAAGGTTTTGCACTCAGGTCTTCTCTGGGAAATTATTTTTGCCACCATGTCCTGAAGTTTACTCATTAGTGATATGTCTATATCTGGCTAAAGGCTGCAACAAATATATATGTATATATAAAGAATGTCAAAATCGAAAGCCAAGGAACATAGCAGCAATTTACTGAACACAATTTACTGACCGTTTTAAGGCATCAGAATAATTATGACGGTTAAGTTGAAATATTAAGAAAACGTGAATTAAAAAAAAGAGAGAAAAAGAAAAAGCGAATAAGTCCTTGGTAGTGGGTATATTTTTAATTCCAGTCTGTGAACACAGCAAGAGTTAGATAAATGGGGAAAAAAGACACACCTGAGGAGAATTTGGATAATTAGTGCCTTTGTTTCTGTGAGCCAGGAGCAACACAGGGTGTGGCAACACAGCACTGGAAAGATTTCAAAAATAACAACTTATACAGTTACTTTTTAGTGGCATTCATTGGGGGACAGCAAAGGAAGAATTTCATTGTGAGGAGGGGTGTTGGACATGTTTCTTTACTGTGCATATGACAATAAAACTTGTAACTTGAAACTAGAAGTCGGACATCAGACATCAAACTGTGCATTTGGGTTTTCTGATATGTCATGTAGAACCAAAGTATCATTACTTTTAAAAAGTGTTAATTGTACTGCTTCCGGAATATGGAAATGACGTCTAACCAAATGTGCGAGTATTATTATTACTATTTGGTCACAGAAGCAACCAAGACCAACCCTAAAAAACGTGATGTTATAAATCTGTACTATTTCTTTGCCTATGCAACCTATTTAGCAACAACAAATTTTTTTTAAATTAAAGTCATGTTTGTATATAGTAGTATAGTAGTACTTTATTTTACTCAACAGTATTTCTTACAGGTTTAAAGATTTTTTTTTTTAAATAAATAAATGACAAGTGTTAAATAAAAATTTTAATACTGAGTAACTTGCTTTTGCTTCTAGTTTTATGCTCCACACTCCAGTTGAGTAAGTGGCAATAGTGCACCAGAAGAAGTAAAAAAGTTTTTGCAGTAGATACAAGCTTTTTTCTATAAAAGGTGTGGCATATTTTGTAAAATGTAAAATGCTATATATTATAAGAAGTGTAAATTGATTCTGAATCAAAAACTGACTACAGCTTCACTTAATTAAATTGACTAACAAAGGATTCAATCAGCACTAGATGTCATCAGGGTATTTTGAATCTATTATTTGTTAGTCATTATATAATTATATATACAGTAATTATTACATATAATATATTCTTGTTGCTTTCACATCAAATTTTGTATGCACATCACCCTCATGGCACACATCTTTTTCTGAAACTTTTTGACAGTTGCCCTCTTGGGAGCGGAATTGCAAAACAAATATTTAAACATTAACTTTTTCAGAGGGCTGCAGATATTTTCACCAAATTTGTTTTTCATCTTCAGTGTTATTGGTTTTAACTAATAATTTAATTTGAAGGATTGCTGTGAGGACCCAGCCAATTTTCAGTAGATAAAAATATTGGTTGTAATTTCAATCAAACTTAAAACATGTGAACTAATCTGTGTTCTGAACTAGCATATGAAATGTAATCTTATTAATCTACTTGTTTTTTTATTTTTGTAATCAGAGAATATGGCCAGTTTGTCTTCAGGAAATAAAGAGAATTGTTCTCAGTGCATATATATCTTGCTATATATATATGCATTAACTTTGTTATTACCATTTACATATATTTCTATTGTTTTGTCTTATTGTGCAATTAACATTTTAAGTGTGTAATATTTTGGGGGACAACATCAAAGGAACATGCTAACGTTGCAACCATCACATAATTTTAACATACAATGTTTACAATTTTTGTCAAGCCTGGCATATAATCATGAAGCCTGAGTTAGTTCTCAAGTTTTCATATTCACAATTTGCTTAAAATATTTTAGTCTGAAAAATTACTAATGTCACAAATTGCCCTAATAATTACCATTTATTATAAAGCTCAAAGGTTGGAAAGGCTAAGAAAGGAAAGACAGAACCAGATCAAATGTAAAAACATTCCATGGAAGGAGAGGACATCATCTCAGTCAGGTACTTACATCCTGTGTGTAATATTATTTTCTCACAAGGTTATGTCTGTCTTTAAAACTTGCTTGTTGAACGTGTGCTTTAATTTCTGTAGCTGAAGACTTGAGTTTTCTTTTTGAAAAGAAAGACTTTAAGGACAGGCCTCGAAGCTCAGGCTCCAAATCCACCCTTTCTTTGCGCCTAGAGCAGTGTCCTCAACAGTTGAATAACCCCTTTAATGAGTACTCCAAATTTGATGGCAAGGTGAGATTATTATTATTATTATTATTATTATATTGTTGTTATTATTTTTATTATGTTCATACAATTCCGAAGAACACTATCTTCTATAACACTAATGAAAAGTTACATTCATATATACATGTTAACAAATGGTTTTATTAATGCTAACCTTGTGTAAGCAATGAGCCATTTCACACATCAATATGGACTTTAAAATGTCAAATCCAGCATCCTGGAATTCTTTGTCTAGCATTACAGAAATGATGACATAATGAATACTCACTCTCACTCTCATTACTGCTTAATCCTGTATTCAGGGTCGCGGGGGGTTTGGAGTCTATCCCAGGAGACTTAGGGCACGAGGCGGGGTACACCCTGGACTAGTCGCCAATTCATCGCAGGGCACAAACATACACACATTACGGGCAATTTGAGAACACCAATTAACCTAATCTACATGTCTTTGGACTGTGGGAAGAAACCGGAGTACCCGGAGGAAACCCACCAAGCACAGGGAGAACATGCAAACTTGACATGCACACAGAGACAGGGATCAAGCCTGGCCAGAAATTTAACCCGGACCCTGGAGGTGTAAGGCGACAGTGCTAACCACTACACCATTATGGCGCCACATAATGAATACATCATTATTTATAATAGAGCAAAGAAATCAAAACTCTACATAGATTGTGCTTGCACAGCCCCATTTGTTTGACTTTGATTGTGCATGGTTTTACATTTAGATTAAAAATTAAATCTTGCATATTTTTAATACAAATAAATTTTCTTTTAAAGGTGGTTAAGGCACAGAGATGACACTTTTTTTTTTCTTTTTGTTTCTCTGAAATTAAATATAACTATCTTCTTTAAGCTCATAGTAACTGTCAGGTTTTTTGCCCCTATACAGGGCCATGTAGGTACAACAGCAACCAAAAAAATAGATGTCTACCTCTCAATGCAGTCGACCCAAGAGAAGTTGCATCCTATGATGGTGGTGACAATGGCAAATGCTCGAGTCCATGATCTTATTGGTCTTATTTGCTGGCAATACACCAGTGAGGGTCGTGAACCAAAACTAAAGTAAGTACTGACAGTAATGATAAAACTCTACAGAAATAATAAAGGATTAACTTTGTTTAAAAATACACCTTCCATTTGTTTGTTTATTGAGTAGAACAGGGTTTATTTGTGGCCTATTTCCCTTAAGAGCATTTTTACACTCCCTAAACTAAAGCTTAGATGAATACAAACAGGTTGTGAATAGACTGTGCATGTTGGGTAGGGCTGCACGATTTTTGCCAAAATATAAATCACGATTTATCTCCATGGCAATTAAGAAAAAAATATTTGTTGCAAATACTTTTATATAAATACAGCTCTGGGAAAAAATAAAAGGCCACTTCAATTTACTCCAGAAAACTTTTGGAATGTCATGAGGAAGGTGGAGGGTCACAAACCAGCTGTTAGTGGTATAAAGTTACCACCAAATACTGATTTCTTAATGTTATTTAGCCAAAGCATTAACACAATTTGTTCACAAATTATTTGCATTTAGTTTTATTTGAGTTATTAAAGCTTCACAAATAATGCATGATCCTGGGTTATTTTTGATGTGTTGTGATGTCGTTTTCTTTATTTTGACAATATAAACTACTAACAACTGTTCTTATTGGACACATTTTTGTAAAAAATATTATATTACTATATGTATTATAACTTTAGTTTGTCAAAAATACACAGAGTATGCAGAAGACACAGAAACAACCGTAATGCATCTATAAAGCAGCCGAATTCTCACAAAAACAAACAAATGCACAGTACAGCATGGCTTACTCCAAAAAAAGGCATAATGGAAACTGGTCCATCAAAGATGTACCTTACAAAATTTTTATTTATTTTCATTAATAAGTTAAGCAGACATGTGTATGGACAGGCAGACATTAAAGCTAATTAGCTTATTTTTAGCTTTAACCTTTTAACCATTCAAAACTCTTTATCCGTCAACGATGCGTACTAACGCTAGTCTATTATACTTGTATAGTTTCATGTTGCTCTCACTCTTTTCTCAGAGTCTCTGTGTAACAGCTAGATGTTTATCAATGCATCAGGTATAATTAATATAGCAAGTTATATTTTAATTAGAATTGTACATGCTTGTCTCTAATCAGACAGTAGTACGTATTTTAGCTTTTAGTGTGTGCATGCGTGTGTGTGAGACATTTTCATATTATGCTGATAATAATTACACCAATATAACCTACGTGCGATGATAAACACAGCATCAGAAAAAATTCTATGCTTTGACGAATGCACGTTAAGGGTCCACAGGGTACCCAGAGCATCAAAAGGAGCCAATCAGAAGCAAGTTTTCAGTTTTTTTGTGTCTATCTGAATACAGTAAACCTTTTCTCATAAATGTTTTAAAGAAAGATGACAGGAAAATTGTCTTGTGTAAGAATAATAGAGGTGAAAGGAAGGGGAATATTTGATTTGACAATGAAAGGAAGGGGAATATTTGATTTGACAGAATACAATCCAAAAGACAATCAGCAACACTCTCTACAAGAAGTATAAGCTACAGAAGGTCATGATTGGAAGGGCTGGCTGTTTACAAAGTGCTGTATCAAAGCATATCCATGGAAATGTAAACTGGAAGGGAAAAGTATGGTGCACCGGCAACAGGGATGACCCCAAAACACTTGTCAAACAAAGCTGTTTCAAGAATTTCTGAGAGCTTCACAAATAATGGAGTGAGACTGGAGACAGTGAATCAAGAGCCACCACAAACAGCCATCAGGGCTACAACTCTTGCATTATTAACATCATTCCACTCCAGAAACAAAGTGACAATGCCAGAAGCATCAGAAGGTCAGAAAGAAAAAGAACTAGACTATTGCCCAGTCGCCAAGTGCCAAGTCCTCTTTTAAAATGACAGTAAATTAAAATTTTAAATTGCGTTTTATTTGAAAATCAAGATGCCAGACTCTGGAGGAGAGAGGCATAGAATCCAAGTTGCTTGTAGTCCAATGTGAAGAGCTTCCACAGGCAGTCATGATTTGAGGTTCCATGGCAAGTGTAGTACTGCAACAACCAATGTTAACACAGCCATCTACCAGGAGATTTTTAGAGCACTTCATACCTTATGGTTTATTTGTTTCACAGTGCCAAAACTACCCCTAACTGGTTTGCAAACCATGATATTTATGCCTTAGCAGTGCCACAGGCTGATTGCCTTTGTGTTAAAGGAGCCCCAACCAAGTATTGAGTGTGTACTGTAAATGAACATACTTTTCAGAAGCTGGACATTGCTGTAATCTATATCCAATTAAATGTAATTTTATTTATATAGTGCAGTTTTACAGAATTTAAAAATTGTGGAAATTTTTTTTGAATAATGTAAGGAAATGGGTATACATTTATAGTTCCTGATGAGCAGTCTGGGGCAATGGTGGCAAGGAAAAACTCCCTGAGATGCCATTAGAAAGAAACCTTGAGAGAAACCGGACTCAACAGGGAACTCATTCTCATTTGGATGATATCAAGTACTGACAATTAATCAACCCCTGGTTATCTCTGTGCTATAAGACTGAAAGTATTGAAAAGGTATTTAAGTTAATATAAAATGACATAATGGTTGTTGGAGGCTCTGTCAACACTGTTTGTGGGAATTTTAGTCCTATACTATTTAGTGACTGGAGTCTGTAGTTAGCATTTCACTGCATATTATACTGTGTATGTGAAAAGTAGAATTTGAATTTTGTCACAATCCATCAAAGAAAAACTACGATCATTAGCATAGTCCAAGGTTCTCATCATGATCATTGAGTCTTCAATCACCCCACACATCCCAATCAGATCAAACAGGGTTTTCCATATCAGCAACCAGAGCCCTCTGTGCTACGAGAACTCCAATCAGATGTCGGGCACCAGAAAGAGAGAGAGACAACAGTTATTCTGACAGTCACATAATGTAAAGGCTAATCAACAACATTACCTAGCACATTTTAGGCTGCCCATCATGTTAGTCACATAGGTGAACAGACTTAAGATAATAAATAATTAACTAATGTTAAATAACATTGACATTTTGGCTCCACTAAATCAATGTTAACTTACTTCAGTGTGCCTTTTCAGGTTGGATAGGGAGTTTTTGAATGTTGATATTTCGGTAGGCATAAGAGCCCCCTCGTAAAAAGAATCTTTTAGCCCACCACATGAAAAAATTTCTTGCAAATAAGGCCACGGATGTGTAATGTTATCTTCGTCATCACCAGGAAGTTACTGAGATCACCACCGTAATCTGGGTGGTCATTATCGGAGTTGTAATGTTATCAGCTGAGCCAGCAGGTGCTGCCAGGATGTTATCAGTTATTGTTGATTCTACTGTGACCACGATATGGCCTTCTGTTCTTAGCAGTTGAGAAAAACAGTGGTTAAGGCATTGGTCTACGGTTCGGAAGGTCCCAGGTTCAAACCCCACGACCACCAAGTTGACACTGTTGGGCCCTTGAGCAAGGCCCTTAACCCCCAACTGCTTAGAAGTACAAACCTTTTTTGGGATTTGTTGACACCATGAAATTTTGAATCAACATATTTTTCCCTTAAAATGATACATTTTCTCAGTTT
>JAOVVB010000031.1:9989537-10001554 GCA_028570985.1 Heterobranchus longifilis | reverse complement strand
CAGTAGGAATCAGCTGTGGCAGCTTGACAACAAGTAAGGGTGCGTCAAAGGGACAAAATAGCAGCACGCGATTAATGCAATTAAAATAAAATAACGCGTTATGTTCGGCCCTTAATCGCATCGCAAACTAATTTTTTTCTCATTGTTTTTCTCTTTTTGTATGTCACTGTGCACATGGGCAGAAAAGTAATAAACACTTGATCACAAAATAATTGAGTATAATATAAATGTCTGTTGTTAGTGGCGGAGTCTGCCATTCCCACTCGTTTGACAAAATCAATCAGGACTACAATCATGTGCTCTCTTTTCTCTGTCACTCACTCACTCAACACTTATTTGTTGATTGGGAGGAGTCGATATAAAAAAGGCTCTGTGGTGCAAAGTATATGCGTGTGCGCGCGGTCGTGCGTGTTAGTATTAATTTGTTTTCCATTGCATTTCTCGTCACATGCGCGACGAAGAGATATGACATGAAGTTACGCTCTGAGAATAACCACGCACATCTGCACATCAATAATTGAGCACTTGAACTCGCTAACACATTAACTCACAACATATACTCTGCGTGTACTCTGTGACTCTGTGATCACCTTGAACAGTTGATGAGTCTTTGTTGATGAGAGTCTCATCATTTTTCTGATTCAGAGTCTCATCAGAGCCACTCTGTCAGTCTAATGCACCTCACTGCTCTGTACAAGTCACCTAATTAGACACTGAGGATCCACCAGCCAAAGCTTTTTCCTTTCCTTCTTTACGGAGCACGCACACACACACACACACACACACACACACACACACACACACACACGCACACACACTACACTCTGCATCACCAATGAGTCTGATGCATCACGTTTGGCAGTTCTACTGATGAACACTTCCAAATTAATCAACAGGCAGATGTGTGTGTGAACAGCTAATTGAAGAACGGTGGTAAAAGAACACTGCTGTGGAGGCAAATTCTCAAGGCAGGAGTAAAAGATTATGAGATTAGGTCTGTGCTTACGTGCGCGCGTGCAAATCAAAAGTAAGGGCCTGTGTCCATAACGTTTTTTTTCTGGCAGGAAATCGCCGACAGGGCGCTGGGGAGCATTTCATCCCAGCACCTCATCAAAAAAGCGCTGGCTGCGTGTCTGTTGTGTTTCTATGACAACACCGTTAACGGTAGCTAGCTAGCTTAATGCTACGTAAAAAGAGGGTTAATTACACAGCTAACGACAAGCTTACGATGCGTACGGTGATAAAAGCACAACACTCACCACTCAACAGTCATTGTCTGGTTGATCTGCTCTCACAAATGGGCTTTTTTCTCTTTGTTGTGTTAGTTTCCTGAAAAGGTGCGCCGGTGACGACAGAGCGCATTTCTGAAAAGTTCAGAGATTTTCAACTTGAAACGCTCGGAGCGGCCGCACAAAAAAGGCGGAGCGCTCTGAAAAAAAGATGCTGGTTTCAGCACTTTTTCTCTAAGCGGCTGCATGCAGCCGCATACGCTCTCTCCTCATTGGAAACTAAACATTTTTTTAAATTACACCTCTGTCATTTATTTTTTCCTTGTCACTTGAATTCCCTTTTTTTTTTCTGCCCCCAAAACCCAGTGCCTACACACACACAACAACAACAACAACAACAAACAAACAGACACACACAGTACCTGGCTGCTCTGGGGATTGTGGTAGGCCTGGTTACGAGGGGACAGAAGGATGCAGTCTTGCGCTGTGGTTTTCTCAGTGCGCGGAGCGCTGGGGTCGCCATCATCCACACCATTGGCTTTGCACCTCACACTCCTGACACACAGCACCTGCAGGGACACAACAATAATTACCTGTAAAAAAAAATCACAGCAGGAATCTCCAGCCATTGTGTTGAAGTTCCATTTAACATACGCACATAATAAGATAAGACAACAGCATCTGACAACCAGGCTAGAAAACGGATCATGCCAGAATGGATATGCGGTCATTTTGGAATAATGAAGAATAATCAGGAAGGCTAATAAAATCCTAAAATAAAATCCTCCCATCAGGCAGGAGATACATGAGCATTAAGTGTAAAACATCTCGCTTCAGTGATAGCACCTACCTCCGAGCCATAAGGCATCTGAATTTGCACTATATTGTATTTCCGATTGCACTTTAAAACTGTATGCACTATATGCTGACACTATGCTGCTGGGTACTGTGCTTTAATGTATATTCTGTTTTTATATATATATTGTGTGCCGGTGCATTAACCTTGTATGTGAGCAAACCAAGACACATTTCTATCAACTATGTTGACTATGGTTTCATATTGTTCTAATAACATATGTTTTTTTTTTTTTTTAATTAGACAATCCCGGTGAAAATTGGTGCTTTCAGCCCATTCATCTCAGTGTCAGATCTGTGAGGATAAAGCACTGTGCATTGCTGTAACTCTTGATACTACCACCAGACAGCGCCAAAGTAAGGATCTCAAAAATACTACACATAATGGCTGTAAGGTAACCTAAAATAACACATTTGTGGCTAGCTGTGTTGTTAGCGAATAAACGACACAGCAAGATGATTTAGCAAGTAGGCCAAGCTACACAGATGGGTTGAGTTAAACCATGAGTGAGTGCTGAACAAAACAGCAACCTGTAAGTTAAGTGAAGGACTTGTCACCTTTGTAATCTTGTTTCATGTGGTTAAGAGTGAGCTGCGCCACTGTTCGTTCAAAACAACGATGGCGGCTCCACGTAGATGCCGCGATGCCTCAATAGCATCGGTTACATCAAAACTGGAGTTGAGTTGAGTTTTATTTAACAGATGTTAAAATACAACCGTTATGAAGCCCCAAATTGGCCACAATCATTGGTATCCATTGTTGAGTAATTAAACACCAAGTCCAGGACTTATTCCCATTGTAGAGAATATTTCTTCATTGAAAGAAGAGCAAAGAACGACATTGAAGGCTTTTCTGCACTTCTCCTGACTGACTTCTGCACGAGTTTGATAGACAGATGGTTCGTCCAATCACCTGCCAGGTTATTTTTTCAAAGCGCCTGCCGTTTTCCAAACAGTTTCTAATGACGGCTTCTCAGACGGTACTGTGAAACAACCATCTGACAGTGTCAGGTTAAGTCAATGCTCCAACTTTTTAAAGCTTGTGCTCGCGCTCTGCTCACCTGCTCTGGTTGTGACATCACAACTTCCCAGAAGTCCTGACGGCTCGTTTAAAGGCACAGTTTCGGAATACGGGCTGTGTGCATTTCTATGTGGATTGAGCGTTGTGATACTTTCACAGTATTCATAGAGCACCTAGACCTGCTTTATAATCAAAAAGACATTGAAATTTACAATATGGGACCTTTTAATATGTTTAGTGTTTGCTGTTGCTGCACAGTTAGTTAATGTTTATACATTACCAAAAATTGTCAGATGTACTGTTGATCAAATTATCAGTCAGAACAGAAATGAACACTTCAGTTATTGCAAGGATTAAACAAAGAGATGTAATGTGCTAGTTAAGAAGCTTTTTTGCCTTTAGATGTTAACAGGCTAGCTGTTTCCCCCTGCTTTCAGTCTTTATGCTCAGCTAAGCTAAATGGCTGCTAGCTGTAGCTTCATGTTGAACAAAGAGACATGACAGTGGTATTGATCTTCTCATCGAACTCTCAGCAAGAAAGCAAATGAGCCCAAAATGTCGAACAACTTCTTTAACGTTCACCTTTACACTGTTTTTATACTCAGAGGATATTCAACCTACTTTTCTGAAGCTCTGTCTGAAATTGTCCGACAGGAAGCCGTAGAGCACCGGGTTGGCGCAAGAGTTGGCGTAAGACAGGATGACGGCAAAGAAGTAGATGCCGGCAGTGACGCTGGACTCTGGGATGATGACCACCAGATTGACCATGTTGATGATGAAGAACGGCAGCCAGCAGAGCACAAACACCACTACAATCACCACCACCATCCGCGTCACCTTGCGCTCCGTACGCCGACGCTTGGTGAAACCTGCACGCACCCCTGATGACTTCATCTGTAAGGTAAGGCAAGGCAACACAGAACATTAAAAGGACGTAGAAACAGGCATTTAAAATAATGGAAAATAAACACAAGAATAAACGTTACAGTGCCGTGTGAAAATGATAATAATTATTTGATTTAATAAATGGCAGCATCAAACAGAAAAGACTTCAGCTTTGATTTAAAAGACCTGAGAGTTTCTGGGAGTTTGTTCCAGATATGTGGAGCATAAAAACTAAACGCTGCTTCTCCGTGTTTGGTTCTAACTCTGGGGACAGAAAGCAGACCGGTCCCAGACCACCTGAGAGTTCTGCGAGATTCATAATGTAGCAGAAGATCAGAAATGTATTTTGGCCTTTAAACCATTTAGTGCTTTATAGACCAACAGTAGTATTTTGAAATCAGTTCTTTGAGAGACAGGAAGCCAGTGTAAAGACCTCAGAGCTGGTGTGATGTGTTCCACTTTCTTGGTGTTAGTGAGGACTCGAGCAGCAGCGTTCTGAATCAGCTGCAGCTGTCTCATCGATTTTTTGAGGAGACCTCTTTTCTAAATCCAGCTGAGACATAAGTCCTTTAACCCTTACTATATTCTTAAGGTGATAGTAGTCTGACTTTATAATTGTCTTAATGTGGCTGTTGAAATTTAGGACTGAGTCCATGACTACACCCAGACTTCTGCCTTTGTCTGTGGTTTTTAACATTACCGATTGAAGCTGAGCGCTGACTTTTAATCTTTCCCCTTTGGCTCCAAAAACAACTAGTTTTGTCTTTGTTTTGGCAGATCCATTGATTTGTTGAATGCACTTACTCAGTATTTGTATTGGATTATAGTCTCCTGGTGATATGATTATGTAAATATGTGTGTCGTCTGCATAATTATGGTAACATATTTTGTTGTTTTCTATAATCTGAGCCAGTGGGAGCATGTAGATGTTAAACAGAAGAGGCCCTAGAATGGAGCCTTGGGGAACGCCACATGTCATTTTTGTCCGCTCAGATGTGTAGTTACTTATAGACACAACGTAATCCCTGTCCTTTAAGTAGGATTCAAACCAGTTTAATACTGTGCCAGAAAGTCCAACCCAGTTTCCCAGTCGGTCTAGTAGTATGTTGTGGTCGACCGTGTCGAATGCAGCACTCAGATCCAGTAATATAAGGCTGAAATGTTGCCACTGTCTGTATTTAAGTGGATGTCATTGAAGAGCAGTGTCAGTGCTGTGGTGTGGTCGAAAACCTGACTGGAAAACATCAAAACAGTTGTTTAGTGACAAGAAGTTTTTAAGCTGTTGAAAAACGTATTTTTCAGTGATTTTACTTAAAAACAAAAGATATGATATGGGCCTATAATTTCTCATAAGTGATGTGTCTAGATTGTTCTTTTTTAAGAGTGGCTTGCTGACTGCAGTTTTCAGAGCAGAGAAGTCTCTATAGATGTCGTACTGAACCTGGAGATTTGTTTTTCACCACCTGCGTTCAGCTTTTCAATTTTTTTTTTTTCTGTTCTTACCAGTGTGGCATTTCTGCATGGAGATTTTTTTCTTACCAGAGATGGCCTTCACCTTAGTGGCTGCTATGGCATCGATAACATTTGTAATTTTAGAATTGTAGAAATTATCTACAAGCTCATTGACTGAGACCCACGAGTATACCCGGTATGTAAGAGAAAAGTGGAGTAAGTATTTCACCTGTGTTCTGTATCATTACGGTGATGGCGAAGAGGATGGATATGAGAGTGATAATGATGAAAATGAGGGGGAGGATGTTGATGGAAATAATCATTATGTCGATGTAGATTACAGTATGAATTTATACATGAGCTTTTCCAATCAGCCTTATACACACACACACACACATATACGCACCTTGATAACGATGAGTAGGTAGCAGAGGCAAATAATGAGCAGCGGTCCAAAGAAGCCCACTGTGGCGGTGTAGAGAATGAAGGCTGTTGACCACACGTTCTTTGGCTCTGGCCAGTTCATGTTGCAGGAATTAAATGTGACCTAAAAGGGAATTAAATCAATTCAAAATGCAGCCATTGTCTGCTGAGTCAGACGGTAAGTAAAATATAGGAGGTAAACATTAGACTTTGAAGCCCACAGGATAAGTGTTAAACTACAAAGCTCTTAAATTATGCAGGAAGTAACGTTTAGAGAAATGGAAATGATATTATGTGCTTGTGTGGGGTTTAAAGAAGCACATTTTGCATTCTGGAAGACATTTCCATTACGGTTTGTTTGTGTGCTAACAGGAAACAACTGTCACGTATAAAGTAACTTCTCCTGTTGTTATGAAACCAATGGCCTTGGGCAGCACAGCACGGCATGGACACACTATCAAAGCAACTTAGTCAGAAGTGACATTCTCCACCTCACTTTCTTCTGAAAGCGTTTGTGTTATGAACTAAAGCTGCAATGCTTTTCTTTCTGTGCACATATAAGATCTTCTGTTTGCATGCTCAGCATTTCAACAAGTTGCCTGTTCTTTCCATCACAGCCCTTCATGTCTTCAGCATAAAAGGTACAAGAAGACAAATGCTGCGTCTCAGTTTACGCTACTTCTGTACTTACACTCGCCGTTTTGAGTGCATAATGTGTTCACACTGAGAAGTATGGCAAAATGCAGTGCAAAAGTTGAGTGTGGGATGCTGGACACTACTCACCCTCAACGATCGCCATCTTTGCTACATAGCAGAAGCTACAGGACCACTAATGTATTTTCAAACTTGTGAAAATGGCGGGCGAGGAAGCTGCAGCAGTTGCGATAGAAACGGCGAACACCTAACTATACAAATGTACATTATACATGGGTTTTATTCACTAAGTACCACTATACTATAGTCGGATAGTGAGAAAATAAGATGGCAGATATTTTGACAGGCGACAACAGATGACAGTAATGCTCCACCTGGTTGCATTTCACCATTAAAAAAGAAGAAGCGGTCAGTGCATAATGGCTGTGTACGATTTGAGACAAAACTACAATGATCCAGCCACAAGTGACTAGCCTAACTATGGCAGCAGTGGTGGTGGGGACTGGAAGCACATCTACTCTTGATGGCCTCAATCTATCTGGCTTGAGGCCAGATCCAGAATTTCTTAATGAGGGAGAAGAGTAGATGTGCTTCCAGTCTCTTTTCAGATTTAAAAAAAAAAAGTTTTTTACTTTTTTGTGGGAAAACAACGTTAAACAAAATATTAATCATAGCAGAGTATTTTACATACTGGAGGAGATCTTTAAGCTAAGTTGAAATACAAAAGGTGGAAACCAGGACTGCAGTTTTATACCTGAACATCAGAGAAGATGACCACAGGCAGGACCACCACAAAGGACACGGCCCACACGGCTGCGCTCACCACCTTGGCCACGCGGGGGTGTCTCCACTTGGTGCTGCGGATTGGATGAACCACAGCCAGGTAACGATCGATGGACATGACCGTCAGGCAGAAAATGGACGTGAACTGGTTCATAGAGTCTGCCGTCATGACCACGCGGCACAGGAAGGAGCCAAACGGCCAATAGGAGAGCACGTTCTGCGTGGTGAGGAAGGGCAGCCCGATGATGTAGAGCTCATCGGCCACAGCCAGGTTCATGATGTAGATGTTGGTGACTGTCTTCATTTTGGCGTAGCGCAGCACCACGTAGATGGCCAGGGTGTTGCCAGTCAGACCCACCATGAAGACCGTGAGGGAGATGACTGCTGTCATCAGGGTGCTGCTGCCCTGAAAGGGGACACTTTGAGTGGACAGGTTGGAGGAGATGTTGAAGAGGCGAGGGTAGGAGAAGAGGAACGGCGGTGGAGTGGCTGCAGAGGAGGAGTTGAAGTCTGATGCAAGGGGGAACCAATAGGTCTGGTCCAGGGGCTCCATGGTGGGTTTCAGAGAGGAAGATGGTGCCACGGAGTTCAGATGTAGATTAGGTTTTCTCCTGTTTTCGCTGATTTAGAAGAAAGCCTTTACTTTTACTGTGTTAGTTTCCATACTTACTTTGGAACAGAAACAGGAGGAGCCGCCTCACTTCACTGTATCAGATAAAAACAAAAAAAAGTGGTTTGATCTGATCTATATCTAGTGCGTCTCAAATTGAAGTGTGTGTGTGTGTGTATGTGCACCCAAGAGAGAGAGAGGGTGACTCATAGCATGTAAGGTGTGCGCTCTGACCACAGCTGAAAACAGGTACTCTTGAAGTGGAAATACCTTGTGTCTTCTTCTTGCGCACCGTGCGTCATAAGCCAACTCCAAAAATAAAGATGTGTTGCCATGTATCCTACATTCTAACACGTTTTTTTTTTTTTTTTTACAAGGAGTCACCTCTTCAATGTCTTTGCGTTTTTAATAGCACTGATTATTAAAGTCTCATCCTACACGACACTGCAAACACACTCATCCGCTGTGTCGCGCGGCTGGGAACAGTGCCACGGCTTTTACGCACGGCAGGTCTGCTTGACTGCAAGCTCTATAATACTGCCTGCGTTATGAATATAGGCTATATACTCTATATTTAGGTTATGCCTGCACTTGTGGTATCTCAACTATTTGCTTAATGACTTGTTGCACTCCCAATGCAAAGCTACATTATCAAATCACGCATATTTATTGAGAGATCAAGACGAGAACATTCTTACTTTGGCGAGCAGCGAAAAAAGTCCATGTTTTTACGTGATGAAATTAAAAATGAGTAGTTTGAGATCCCCTCCCCCCAAAACAACCAGTCCAGTCTTCTGATTCTCCAATAATTCTCCAATATCGATGGATAAATAGTGTCCGAGCTCCCAACTGTTCACTGTCCGTGGTGCTGAGCAGAATGTGTCAGCAGCAGCTCCCCGCTTGTCCTCCGTCCTTTAACTTTCTTCCCACACAGCCCCGCTGTTTCTTTGATACGATTTGTTAAGAGAGAGAGAGGGAGAGAGAGAGGGAGAGAGGGAGACGCAACAGGCGCAAAGGAGTGGGGCTCTTCAGTCTGATATCGTCGGAGAAAGAAAAAAGCTCATTTCGAGCTGTCACCCGTCAAAATGTCATTTTGTGGACATAGGTGCGTCGTTGGACACACGTTTTTTTTTTTTACCACCAGTTGTGGAATGAAACTAAGTAGATTTACTCAACTACTGTACATACAATTTTGTACAATTTTAGATAGCCTACCTACTTGTACTTTATTTATTTGTTTATCCTTTTTTACTTTATTTTTTTATTTCCATTTTCTACTGTTTTATAGCCTACTTATACTCCAATGCAACATTTATTGGGGGAATGGAGAACAGAGCAAGAGAATACACAAAGACCATTGACAACCATACATAAATACATATCATCGCTCTCCAGTGAAAACCATGTATCTCCAAAATGTCAACTTTTCATGAGCTTAAAAAAACAACTGCATTTTCAGCTGTATGACAATGTTTTTTTTTTTTATGATATTGCATTTGGCTTTAAAATAGTTTATTTTGCTCAAGAAGTCGGAGAGTTTTCACAAACCAAAAAGGACCACTTCATCTTTAAATTAATCAGAAAAATTCAAAATCAATAAATGTGGATATACATGGTTTTCAATGGACAACGACGATATGTATGATTGTATATGTAATAGTAATATAACATAAAACATAAATACATCTTTAAAAGAAACGTATTAAAAAGGTATCATTGGGGAAATTGACAAAGGACATCAAGTGCAAAAAAGCCAAACATTTTAGAGGGACATATTGTACTTTTTATTCCACTGGCAGCTTTAGTTAGCAGTTAGTCTGGCGGGTTTACCAAACAGTGCCGGGATAAAGCCGTACTTCCTCTCCGCACAGGAAGTCTGCACGCTGAAAATAACAAGTAATAAGGCAGGCCTGCTCTGTTCTTTCAGTGAATGATTGTGAAGAATATGTTTACATCATTTTCGTGGAGGTGTTCCCTCCCGAGACTATTTTGCGTGGCGCCGCCCAGGATGATTGTGATTGGTTTAAGGAAATACAAACAGGTCAGGGAGTTTTTTTTTCACTATCCAGGAGTGAAAGCACATTGAATCCAGGCTTACCCCCAGCAGCGCTGTGGAGATAGGTCTGGCTATGCGAGACTAGTTAGCAGTTATTTAATTAATTGATTTAAATGAGCTGATTAAGATTTTTCTTAAATATATGAGCATTGCATAAATGATGCAGTGCTTTAGATTAAGCCGCTATAGTTACAAAAAGCTCAGCCAAAGGTGGGTTAAAGGTTAAAGTCACACTACTAATGGTCACAGACTCCACAGGGTACCTTTAATTCATGTACAGCAGCTCAAAGGCCAGTGCATTTTGCTGAAGAAACCTGTGCTTACTGGACCCTGCACGTCTGTGAGTACGTAAGGTATGTAATCAACACAAATAACAAAAATCAACAGTTGTTATTGTCCTGAACTCTCGTTAAAATCACCCAGTATTGTTGGTCTCAAACAGTGGTCTGCTGTTGTCTATACCAAGCTGTGAATGTTGCTAATTCCTATAGGCTATTATAGACTTAAATATAGACTTTCCTCTTTGATAAAGCTTATACTTATAGGGCTGTCTCAGGCTTGCCTTGACCAGCTCTTAGTTATGCTGCTATAGACCTAGACTGCCTGGGGATTTATCATGATACACTGAGCTTCTCTCTCTCTCTCTCTCTCTCTCTCTCTCTCTCTCTCTCTCTCTCTCTCTCTCCATCTGTATGCATTCATTTCATTTCATTTCATGTCACAGTGACTTTGAAAGTGTCCTGAGATAACTTTTGTTATGATATGACACTATAAATAAAATTGAATTGAATTTCCAGAATATGTGGAGAAGGACGGCAGGTTATGTCGAGGGTTGGATCTAGTCTATTACACCTAGTTGCACGGTCCATGGACATGATGGCATTCTGAAAGACTTTCCACTTCAAGTGAGAGCAAAAACAATCCAGCGGTAAGTGCTCGGACCTTACTTAGAGCATGCTTTCTCTCCTTGACATATCTATTATGATGTGTTGAAACCAAGGTCGAGTGGAAATCTGTTCTGCCACCGCTGCCACATTCTAAAACAATAAGCCTGCATGGTATGATAGAGATGAGCGTAAGTAATGCTGCTTTTCCCCCCCAGGTGATGCGGGCATGTGTGATAAGTGTCCTGCTTGTGTGATTTCAATTGCTTTGAATGATGGCTCAGGAATAATAAATAAGATTTCTAGTGCAACTACACAGTCAGTCCTGCAAACACAGCTTTCCAAGCACAGAAACACATGAACAGGTGGATGTGTTCAATCCCCAATTGATATCACTACTTTTTGCCAGGTAAAGAAAAACTTGCAGGTGAAAATAGTTCATTATGTTCAGTTTGTGATATTCTCGTGTAATCCAACTCACATGGAATGCTCACATAACTCTTTCCACAACATATAATGTGTAAGGGAGGATGTATAGAGTAGACAGAGTTAGAGTGACGTCACCCATTGGTTTGCAGACCCTTGTTTTGAAGCCACAAGTTTGGAATTTGGCCGTCACCATCGGTCGCCATGTTGACTTTTTGTAGCCAGAAGTTGACCATATTTGGACAAAAAGGCAGCCCCGGGGGACGATGACACGGTCACGCCAGTGACTTCTCATCCGGTCTCGTCTATGGTATCAATGGCGCTGCTAAGCTAAACCCATGAGCTAACCGCTAAAGAAGGGGGGAAGTTGCAGATTTTCAACCGGATGATGATGATGAACGTGAACCTCCAGGTGCTTTTGCTGTTTGCTGTAGTGACATGGTGCCAGGTAAAAATCTGCAAAGTTTCCCTTAAGTTGGCAGCTAATGCTAGTGCTAGCATGATGCTACCGAACACTGAACAAGACATTTTTTGGCGACTAAAATGTTCCAATTAACTTTCATGAAGTGAAAACGTTCTGAGACATAAACACTGACAACACAAAAACAAGTTCACGTCTGTTTTAATGTTCACAGGACCTGTTAGCATTGCTAAAGCCTCTACACAGGACCTGGTTAGCATTGCTAAAGCCTCTCCACAGGACCTGGTTAGCATTGCTAAAGCCTCTCCACAGGACCTG
>JAOVVB010000031.1:9973584-9989437 GCA_028570985.1 Heterobranchus longifilis | reverse complement strand
GGTGGCTATTTTGAAGAAACTAGAATATAAAACATGTTTTCAGTTATTTCACCTTTTTTTTGTTAAGTACATAACTCTACATGTGTTCATTCATAGTTTTGATACCTTCAGTGAGAATCTACCAGTGTAAATGGTCATGAAAATAAAGAAAATATTGAATGAGTGAAGGTGTGTCCAAACTTCTGGCCTGTACTGTATGTACGCGCGCGTGCGTGTGTTTGGGTTTGTGTGTGAAAGTCGTACACAGTAGCACCCCCTCTTCCTCTCCTTTCGCCTTCACACATGCACACGTGTGCACGGACACAAACACATGCACTAACCGAAACACTGCTCTGTCAGGATTCTTTTTAAAGGTAGAGTTCAGGTTAATTTGTCAAATTTTTACTTTACAGCAGTGAGTCCATTAGTGTGTGCTTTGCATGAATATGCTTCGATACAGCACTCTGCTTATCTCTTCAGCAAAGACTTTCTGTGGCTTACCCTCCTTGTGGAGGGTGGTGTTGATGGTTTTCTGAACAGCTGTCAATTGAGCTGTCTTTTACAGTATGTAATTGGGGTTGTGGGTAGTAAGCAATATAAATATTCAGTATAAATACACAGTAATTTAATTTAATTAAGCAGGGCGCTCCTTAGAGCTGAACAATGAGGTCTGTTCCTCAGCTACCTTGGCATCATAGTTATATCTTAAAATGTAATTAATGGCCTGAAATACCATTTTCTTTTCTTTCTACAGTGAGAATGTCAACACGTACTGCCTCCACATAGCAGAGGATGATGGAGAGGTGGATACAGATTTTCCCCCTCTAGATTCCAATGAGCCCATCCACAAGTTTGGTTTCAGCACACTTGCGCTGGTGGAGAAGTACTCATCTCCAGGACTAGGCCCAAAGCAGTCTGTTTTTGTCAGAATGTGAGTTGTCTTTTATTTAGTTTGTGTTTACACCCACACCCACCCACAAACAATGAAATATTGTCCTGTATCAGTGGCATTTAAGTGTTCACAGCCTGATATTGAATTGAGCAGCATTGACAGCCACTCAGTTCCTGACACACACATTTCAGACACAGATAGATTATTTTATTTATATTATATATATATTTATGTGTGTATATATCAAAAATGCTTATATGATAATCCAGCATGTAGAGGCATTTGTCATTTATTTCACCATAACAATCAATCAGTTTAGAGATTTGTCAATTAGCTGTGACCAGGAAAACACAAACTTAAGTAATTAAACATTAGGATGGCCAAAGTCCTGCATGATATCCAATCTCATGTAATGATATATAAAATGTTTGATACCAAACATTTGGTATGATGGGGGGGGGCTTGGTTTGGCTCTGTCGAGGTAGGAAAAGGGTAAAAAGATCTGCAGAAGCACATCAAATACATGTTGTTACACTTCTTTTTTTGTATTAATTAAACAAACAATATGTGAAATTGTGAGCTTTAGAGGTGGATTTTTTATAACTTTGGAGAGAGCCAGGAACCCCTGGCTTCCATTCTTTATGCTAAGCTAAGCTAACTGTCTCCTGGCACTAGCTCCATAGTTAATCATGCACAGACATGAGAGTGGTATCGATCTTATGTAACTCTCGCTAAAGGGGATAAGCGTAGTAGAAATGCCAGACTATTCCTTTAAGCCAGAAAACTTTGGATCAGAAAAAACAATATTAATCAAATCTTACATTTCATGGCTCTGAATACAAGTTAAATATGTGTGAAACAAAACAAATTGGGTCAGATTTACCACTTGATTTTCAGTATCGATGGGCTTTTAATGCTGTATAAACCTGTAAAAAACATACAGACAGTGATACTTGCATCTCCCAATGAGCAGAATATTGCGAGGTGTGTCCGCTGGACTGCTGTTACTGATTCATATTCTGACAGGAGCTCTCAGAGGCCGACCAGCATATCAATCAGCAAAACATACGGGTCAGAAACAGTGACTGACACTCCACCTGTTAATGATGCACGGTGTTCTGACATACCATTTAGATTTGTGAGATGTCTGTCGGACAGCCTGGACACTGTTCCGTCTTTGCTCTGACATTCATGAACATATTTTGCCATTTTCTGTTTGTTTGAATTAGCTTGTTTGAATTTGCAAAAAATGTTTTGATGCCTGCCTTCCTGCAGCAAAAGCAAAATGCTGTTTTTCATTAATGTCGGGTAAAAAGTTGAGCAAAAGTAGTTCAGTGTTGTGTTAACCAGCGTACCTGCTTTATTCAGTGTATATAGAGAATCCCAGGCTTTGATGTATGAAGTCCTATTCATGCTTTGTACTGTAAATATTTAAATATTTCCATTGATATTCCCCCTCTGCCTCGCACAAACAGCGGCACGGTGAGGAGATCAAAG
Source organism: Heterobranchus longifilis (assembly GCA_028570985.1). Taxonomy (NCBI): domain Eukaryota; kingdom Metazoa; phylum Chordata; class Actinopteri; order Siluriformes; family Clariidae; genus Heterobranchus; species Heterobranchus longifilis. The sequence continues at coordinate 9,987,069 of JAOVVB010000031.1, read as the reverse complement.
GCTTGCGATCCACCGAGTGTCTTTGGAGATATGATGCAGACTGACAGCTCAGCTTCTGTTGTTCAAGCTTAGTGGAAACTCTGTGATGCTGTCAATTATTTCCCCCCGTTGTTTCAAGCTGAAGGCTTATTCTGTGAATATGATCCATTGTAAGGCACGTTGGTTGGTGGCAGTAATTAATTTTTGTACCAATTGTCTCATAATGAGTGAAATCTGCATGCACAGGGATTTTTAAGGGACCTTTTTGTTTCACCACGCTCACAGAAGTGAATGGAAGATAGTTGTGTGTCTTTGCCAAAAAGATGTAATCTTAAATGTGTATTCACTCCAGTGAGATGTCTACATTTTACAGATTCACATCATTCTCACATGGATGATATATTATAACGAACAAATGTTAGCCGTACTGCATGATACATAATTCATAGTTGTGAAACTCACTGGGGCTGCCCCCTCTTAGTCGATTTGATCTTAGTCGACTAAGATTTCTTTAGTCAATTAGTCGTTTTTTTATGCTTTTTTCAGGCTGAATGACTTATTTCCAAGAAGCTTATGAGCACATCTCTAGTAAACACAAGATTTAAAGTGGTGATTTTGCAAACCTTTATTCTTCACAACTATAAACAAACAGAAAGCGGCAAAATATGTTCATGAAGATGGAACACTGCAGGGGATCCGACAGACGCAGCTCACAGATCTAACGATATGTCAGAACAATGTGCAGCATTAACAGGTGGAGTGTCAACAAACTTTATTAAAACTTTGTAGAACGTGCTCATGGTGGGACCTTCAAGTAGAACTTTAAGTTATAAAAAGAAAATCAAATCAGTGGCAGCTTTTGAATAACTTTTATACAAAGACCTTTTTCACAATGTTTTCCTCTGCTTTTATATTGTCTTTTAAAACCCCAAAACACTGCTTTAAACCATCACTCCAGTTACTATATGAATTACTATTGATAGAACTGGTACTGTAATACTGCAGCCAAAACAACAGTTCATTGTGCACTATATAATGCATTATTTTATTATCAATAATTTAGATAATATTGAAAAACAAATTGAAATTCAGAGATTGCACACACAGCAAGATGCAAATCTGTGGAGTCTTAAACAATAAAAGTCCACAGAAATAAGTGAAACCAGGTTGCGCACAATATTCTAGGGAGAGAGTTTATAACAACCCAATAAGCTTATAATTAAGTTCATATTGAGCAGTTTGATTACATCACACTTGTTTTCCAAACTTAAATAGGTCATCCCTTTCAACTATTTTATCCGCTCATTTTTCTGCAATTAAGGCCCAAATATATAAGTAAGAGCACGGGGGAGAGGGGAGAAATACAGAGCTGGGTGTCCTGGGCATTGCAATGTGGGTCATGCATCAGTGGTGCAAGCCGGCAAACAATCTGAGAGGGAGATCCGGGCGCTGGTGATTTCATGGTTGTTGTTTGATAGAATAAATTACTTTATTTTTAGTTCCCATCTTGAAGTGGTGCAGCAGATGAGCGGCTGCCAGCTGCAGATCCTCTTTGTATACAAGCAACTGTTATGACGGCAGATTATATAGAGATCCCTACACACCACTGACTGCGGTCCTGTGGTGTCTTCCCCCACTAATGATGAGGACATGCATTGAGTGACCCTGAGTATCTAAGTCTAATTGAGAAAGAGTGAATTGATGTGTTCTACACGTCCCGTAGAGTTCTGTACCTGCATAATGAGAGTAATAGCACCCGATCTGTTCCTTGTGCTGCTTATAATAAAGGTTGCATGTTTAATTATAGTGACAAACGTCACGTCATCACTCTCTGTGGCTCATTTACACATCTATTTCAAGCAACAAACATGACACACTCTGCTGGTTCGGGTAACAGCCCCACATAGACACACAGGCTGACTCGAGATCGATACAGCTTCTAATAGGCTGCATACAATCCGACAAAACAAATCCATCGGTTTTGTGTCTTTCGCTTCAGTAAACCTGTACGAGCTGTTGTGTGGGAGCCAAATGGCTGTGTGGACTTTGTCTAGATTGGTTTTAGATTGCAAATAGCTGGCCATGGCTGTCACTGGATTCGCAGACAATTGGATTTCTTGAAAACCAGATATTAGATCCAGGAGAGATTCAGTGCGACCAGGGCTGCATTAAATAGATAGACTACACTAGGCAGACTGTATTTTTAGAATTATTTATTTATATATATATATATATATATATATATAATGTTATTATTATTAGAAAACACTGTGTACTTATCTCGGAGGAAATTGAAAGTGAAAGTAAACACACTCACGTCTGCTTTCAGCTTGTCATTAACATTATATTATATTGCAGCCAGCTTGTCTGCGTGGAGTTTTTAAAAAGTGTAACCACACTTGCGACCACTTTCAGCCCGCCCTTGCCCTGACTCTGTGACTTAAACAAGCTACAGAGGCTGCAGTCTTGCGCTCTCTTTCTCTCTCTGCTCTGCTGTCCACTCTGTTTGTGAAGGAGGGAGGAGTAGATGACAGGTACAGAAATTTGGCACCATTTGATTTAATGTGAATCTGTACTCGGTAGTACCGAGGTAATTCAGTCCGTACCCTTAAAGTACAGAGTTCGGCACCTAACCCTACGCTACAGTACCGTTACAGTCATTCCCTGGCTGCAGTGACGGTGCAGGGACACAGAGAGCAGACTGGGCTTTTTTGGGAGGGGGAGCTTACAGAAACAGGTGCTAAAATACAGTAATGTAAAACCCCAAAAAGTATGAACCCGGAAATTAACATAATAGGGTGCCATTTAACTGAATATTTCACGGTCAATTGACCATCTGAGCCTTGCATGAAAAAACCTTGAATCCACGAAGCGTTTGAGTTAATTTTTGCATAAAACATACACTTTATCTGAAAATATGAAGTACTGAAGAGCTCAGCTTCAAGCATCTCTCACTGCTGCTCATTTGTCTCCTGCTCCACCGTCCCCAGCTGTGGGACTTAATCAGCATAGTATTCGAAAGCAGCGCTCTCATCCTGCTGTGATTGGTTTGCTTATGCATATGGAAAAGGTTGAGAGCAAAAGCAAAGTTATGGCCTAAAAGATGAAATGTGTGCAGTGCAGCTTACTTTGATGTATGATGTTTGACTGTATGATTAAGAGTGCAGGCTAGCAGCTAATGCACTGTACATGGTGTCCTTTGTTCTGCATGTGTGTCCTGTGATTAAAAGGGATGTTTGCCTTATTCATTCATGTCACGAATTGGTTCCCGTCTGCTCATGTGTCATCATAAATGCACTTATGTCAGATGGATTGATAGCGTTAGTAAATTAGAATATTGTTTGTGTCTTCTCTTCCAGAATCTCATACTGCACAGCAGATAAAACTCAGGATAAGGTCTTCGCCTACGTCTCTCAGAGTCAGTTCAACGAGACCCTGGAGTGCCATGCATTTCTCTGCCAAAAGAAGAAGATCGTGAGTGTGCAACACTTGTGATTTTGTTTATACCTGTGTGTGTATTTGTCTGTATTTAGCTTGATGTATGGAATACATGCTCTTGTACTTTAGCAGGTCTTAAGGTCAGTGTGTTTGGGGACGGAGTATAATGCACTGCACTTGGGGCTGCAAGTAGCATAAATGTAGATGGTGTGTGGCTCCATCTTGTGGCAGGACACCAGCCTCTACTGTATATTGCTGGTCCGACATATTTTGAGAAAAAGATTAGAAATCTAGTTTATAGAAAGAATATGTTACATTTTTAAGTGTATAAATCTAAATATCGCAGTAGATGGTTAAATAATCAGAGAAAAGATGTTAAAGCAAGACATTTTCTTGAGCACCAAATTGAATCACAACTATTCATTCTGTTTTATTTATGTTTAATTACTGTGTTGTTCGTCCCCTTGTCTTTGCTCTGCAGGCTCAGGCTGTGACATTAACGGTAGCCCAAGCCTTTAAAGTAGCCCTCGATCTTTGGGAGATTGCTCAGGAAGGTGAGTTCTCTGAACAGGAAGAACGTGACATTGAGACAGTTCCGTGAAATGTTTTTTTTTCTCTTGAACTATTTAAAAAAAATATGAGTAAGGGAAGGCTGTAATCCATCCAATCCGTGACTAATATAACGAAGAATCCTTTTTGGTTTTAAAGCTGAGTTGGGAAGGGAGTTTAAGAACCAAAGGAAGTGAAAGAAAATGCTTCGCATGCTCAGCCACAACATCCTGACCTCCACAGTCTCCGCTGCCTTACAGGAATGTCACACTACTGTACTTCCTGCACACTAAACTTGATTTAGTTTGACTTTTGAGAACTGTTTTTTTCTGTCTGCAGACAAAAGCAAGAAGGCCAGGACCTGCTGTTCGTGTGCTGCCAGCAAAGGGCAGACGGAGACAACAGACACTCAGTGTGTTCCAGCAGGTACGTTCATTTGATTTTGTCCTCGTCCACAGGACGTCTCTCTGCACATCACATCAGGTTTGTCAGCAATGACAAGAGACGTGATGTACACTTTTGAAATACACTTTTTTGCTTTTTTTTCAGAGCTTTAAATGAGAAGATCAAAACCACTCTCATGCCACAACATACTTGCCGGATTGCGCGTCTGCGTAGGGTAAAGCGCTGCATACAGAGTAGTTACCTGGATGTAACCCCAGTTCTATGAGTACAGAGCCCTCTGCATACAGAAACAACAGAGCTTGCTATGCGTACAGGTCACTTTTTTCGGGCAGCACGCGTGGGGATCCGCGTTCATGGGCGATGACGATATTAACATAACACGTAGCTCGAGGGCACTTGGACACGGAAAGTCTAAATTTGCCTTAAAGCTAGAGCAGCTTAGCATAAAGATTAAAAACAGCTGCCTGAAGTTAAAAAAAAATCCATCTACCAGCAGCTCTTTGGGTTTATGTGCTGGGAAGTCACTGTACTGCAAACACATTTTTTGTAAAAAATGTTTTTACACGCAGCTTTTAATTACCATGCAGACATATGAGTGGGATCAATGTTCTTATCTAATGCAGCAAGAAAGCTGATCAACGTATTTCCCAAAATCCACTCCCAAAATAATGGGTTCTTCCTTGACCCATGCTACACCAAGTTTCATTAAAATCGAGCCCGTCGTTTTTTCTGTAATCCTGCTGACAAACAGACAAACTAGTAGTGTAGTATACCACACCTTAGCATAATACTGTAACAATGCCATTTAATTTAATTTCTAAATTTTCAAAGTTAATTACAACATTTTGACAAATGTGATTGACAGCAAATTATGAAATAAATTCTTAAAAGCTAATTTTCCGCCAGTAGTTTTCTTATCATTTAAAATGTGATACTCCAGTAATTATTTAGTTATAATTGGAGCATAGTTTTAAATACATATTTTTTAATTTCAATACAGTAGAGGCTCATCAGTCACCATCCTGCAGTTCATTTACAGATTTTGAACACTAGGTGGCGCCATTTTCCTGAGAATGTCTTTCCTACAGGCTGATCTCACACACATTCATGTGTTGCGTATTTTCCCTGATATGATTTTTCTCTCACTGGGAGAAATGATGCTTTAATGAAGTCAGATTCCATCAGTTAGTCCAACCTGGTCTTTAATACTCTCATTTGTTACCGTTATGTTTTTTATAATCCCTCCCCATCAGGTTAAATTGGACAGAATAATATTTATTTGATCGATTAGTATGTCATACATCAGAACAATGCAAGGTGGTTTAAACTGGTTTATCCACATGTTTCCAGACTTCCCCCTTATACAGGTCATGCAATATTGTTGTACAGTCACAATGACTGGAACAAAAACTACACGTGAAAAATCTGCATTGTGCAGTATTTGATTCATTATTCATAAATTAATTTGTGTGTCGGTTGGATAAAATAAGTTGTGACAAACAGCTGACTCAGTGAAGAGGCACAGGAGCGGCACGATTGTAATTTGAAGTAATTTATGTGTGTATTGATTCATATTGTTTATGTCCCAACAGGATGTGGAGGATGGACTCGATGACGCATTCTCAAGGTAACCTTTGCGTATGACTACAAGTCTGTGGATATATATTCTTTAATTTAGGATGGGAGATGAGCACAAACTACTTAAGTGTTCCCGTCTGAAAACCAAATTTATGAATCCATTTTTATGTTGATTCCATTTCTAAAAGGAGATAAATCACTTTTTGAATACTGTCGAGCTGTCGATTTTCGAGGATGACAGTTGCACTGAGGGTGATTGTCAGCTGTCAGTAACCTATCAAACTCTTTAAAATAAGAAAACCTTCATTTGACACATTGACTGACACACATTTTTATTGAAATTCACACACACATGGACAGAGTACAGAGGACAACAGTTTCCTTTTCTCAGGTAAGTCCATGCAGAAAGATGACATCACATCCATGGTGATTAGCTGATGTAGAAAGACTGTATGAAAACAACTGCCTCAAGGTTACAGATTGATTGTGGTAACTTTATTTGTTGTTGGAAAACATATTTGCACGAGTCATCATTTACTGGCGAGGGGTTAAAAGTTATGACAGCTTTCAGAGATTTAGTGAGATTTTATGAGGTAGATTTATATACATGCTCTGCTGTTAGCAGTCAAAAGAATACATTAAAACTTTAACAACTGTAGTTACTGTAGGTGTTGTAAAGCTCTGCGGAATAAAACAAGGCAGTTTTAGAGCAGCTGTCGGCTCTAATACAAGCAAAATAAAAATTTCAAGTAGTTAGAGATGAATTGATCCACTGCCTTGTACAACACTAGTGTAGTGCAGGGCTTAAAGATCTCAGGCACCATGCCTGATTTCAGGCACAGAGCAGTTTTAAATGCATATAATACTTAATTCGATACATTGTACAAGTTTCCTCCTGGACAACTTTTCAGGCTCACAAATCGTTTATTGCTATAACTCCTGGTTATGTTGAAGTACCTTTTAATAAAATAGACTCCTGCAATCCAATGCTACTGATAATCATTGCAATCATTTTTTAAAAAGCAGTTAATTTGTTTGATTTGCATATACCATATTATTAATCTCTATAAATTGATATCTGCATATGAATGCAGAATCTGATTTTGGTATCTGAAGAGTTTCCGTTTGTAGTCAGAGTAGTATTGACCGGTCATGTATGAGCGTGCTTTGGTTGCGTGCAGGTTAACAGTCCGTGTGGAGAGAAAAAGAGGCAGAATGCATCAGCCAAAATGTATCTGCATTCATATATAGAGAAACAGTCCAGTCGCAGACGTTATCTCTCAACTTCAACTCCATTCTTGCATCTCAAGTTGCTAATCAGACTGTAAAGAATGACCGTCTTGGCCCGGATAACTGCTGGCTACACCAGAACCCCACAAATATTGGCTGTTACCCCCAGAGGCTAAATCGATGAGCTAAGGCGATGGGTTCTGAGCTTGCCATATATATATCACTGTATAACAACACTAAGCTGACTGACTATAGAAATCCTGTGTAACTAGTGAGCAGTCTGAATACAGTCAATAGAAGTGACTGTCGTTTCCATTACTGCCGACATGGTCGCCACCTCTCCCGACAAACGAGGACAATCCAGGGAGGGCTCTCCACTGTGCATCAGCATTTTATCTCTGAAATAGGATTGCGATGCAACTTTTTATTTTCTTTGAGAGTGTGACGGTGTGTGAAATTGTTATTTCATGGCCTGCAGAGAGACTAAAATGTAAAATGTGGGGTGTCACAGGTAAAACGTGGTTTTGTGTTGTCGCCTTCGTCTGAGACATACAAAGACACAAACACGATATACTTTAACATTTACAACACTCCATGCACAACAAACTGTTAGGAATGTAGGCCAAATAGTCTAGTGGGCCCTCTGCATGGCTTTTCATTTCCTCACATAACCAGCAGATGTGTGTGTGTGTGTGTACTGCAGCGCTGTATCATCCCTCCATAAAGAGGAGAGCAGCGCAGGGATGGTGCCTCACACATTAAAGACATAACAACTCATTAAGTTGTGTTGCCTCCGGCTAATAAATCTGTTTGTTGTGTTGGATCATGCAACGTTTTGGTTACAGCAAATGTGTAAATGAGAAGCAGAGATTATATACAGAAGTGTATGTAGAAACTGTGGAGGGAGAGGAGTAGAGGAAGTCCCCGAGGCTGTTGTCAGCAGGGACGAGGAAATACTGACCTCAAGTGTGGATGTCAAATGGAGGAAGGTGGAGCAGTTAGATCTCTATCTGACATTCGAGAGGAAATGCTGAGTTTTGCAGCAGAGGTCAGCGAGGATGTCAGGCTCTGCTGTGAATGATGGACAAGATCTGTCCTGAAATGTGGAAGACTCTGGGTCACATGGAGTTGTCGTGGCTGTCGCACCTCTTCAGTGTTACACGTGGATTTGGGAGAGTTTCAGATCAGCAGAGGTCTCCGTCTTTGGACACCTTTACAAATGCTGAGGGATCAGACTTTTGACTACTGCCGTGGTTTGTAATGGTCAAGCATTAGATTTAGCTCTGATCACAAATAGGGGTGGGACAAAATACCAGTATGAGAATGCATCATATCACTTCCTCGTGCGATACATTAACAATACACTGCTGCCAAATATCTATATTCTTATGAAAACACGCAGGCGCTTCTTTAACAATTCTTGCACTTTTGTTTCAAATATTCACTTTGAAAACCTCATGAAGGAGTTGTCAGTTTAGATTAGAAAGATTTTAATGAGGCATAGTTGTATCCTTCCTTCAAACACTGTAACCCCAGAGCTCTTCTGCTTTCTGGCAGTTCAGTCTTTAGCAAGTTTTTACATTAGAAACATGTGGACACAGACGTGTTGCAGTGTCCATGAGCATTTAAATATGCACTTTACACACAGTGAGTGTGTGTGTGTGTGTGTAAATGCGTGTGTGTTTGTAGAGTTAATTGTTTATTCACACTTACTGGAAGCCGAGCTGTTTCCCTCTATGCACTTTGTTGTACATTGTTTCATCTCAGTTTCACAGAATGGGATAATAATGCAGTGAATAAATACATAAATTCCTGCTTTTTGCCTTTTTAGTAGTGTTTTTTCTTCTTCGGTGACACAGATATGGTGATGTATTGTAGATGATTGTGTTGCAATGTATTGAGCATCGCAGAATCGTCGTGATACCATCATTATCACGGGCAACGTATGGTGATAGTATCGTAACTAGGGCTGTCCCCTCTCAGTCGATTAGTCGACTAATCGATCGTTTTGGTCTTCATCGACTAAGAGTCGATTAGTCGTTTGTTATGCTTTTTTCATGCTGACTTATTTCCAAGGACACTTATGAGCCCATCTCTGATAAACATCTAAAGTGATGCTTTTGCATGATTCTTTGTGGGAGAACTCCGTTTTACAGATCTGTCAATTAAATCAACTAGGAACACACATTGGGAAGAAATGAAATAGACATTGTTTTATCCTTTAGGTTTGGTGTTTGTCTCTCCTGTACAGAAAACCATCACCAGGCCTCTTGAGCTCATGTCCTGCTCAGCCTCTTTAAGAGAGTGTCTGAATTTAAAGATGGTATTTAGGGGTCAGTTTGTCGGTTTGTCACATTGAACTATTACACTTGTGTGTGAGTAGCAGCGCGGCCTCTAGGGGTCGCTAGCAGAGCTTCTAACTTGAGCTACGACTGATGCAGCCGAGCCAACTTCAGTAGAATCGTTTTTAATTAACTGTGCCAGCACAGGTCAGGGTTTAAGCTAAAAAACAAATCCAATTGTTAGAATAGTAGATAGTTATTCAAGTGAGTTCAGTGCTTATAACTAGGGCGATGAGTGCTGTCAACTATTGACACCAACATCAGTTCAAATGGGTTTAATTAAATGGTTTGATTTGTATTTAAGATTTCTTAAATGAATGGTGACCGTGGAGTTAAAATTACTATTCTGTAACTGTCGGCTTTGTACTGAGGTACTTAACCTTTTCTAAACCTGTCAAGGTCTTTTTTTTTTTGCTGTTTGTGCCCTTTCTGTGAACAGTCTCCATTAAGAGACATTCTGAGTGTTTTCACATATTTACTATTTATTTAGTCATGTAGTCATGGTTTCCTCTGTCTTCTATCTGACACGCAGCAACATGGAAGTAGAGGAGATGGACACCGGTAAGTGATGTGACCGGCACGTTATTTACATGCTTGATATTGCATGTTGCATGGTTTTACATTTAGAATAGCACTCATTTCAGTACAGTACTATTTCATTTTTCCACCGTCCAGACTGTCCACAAATAAGCAAATCATCTAAAGACTAAGTCATACTCTCCGTGTCCACGAGGGGCCGCTTTGGTCCGCATGACGTAAATGTCGTCAGCAACCCACGACCGTACCGCCCAAAATCTGCGACCGCGTGGACTAAGGCTGAAAGATTTTGAAAAAATATGTAATTGCGACTATTTTGACTGATTTTGCAATTGTGATATGATTTGCGATATTAGAGGGAATTATCATTTTTTACGTAATTATTCTTATTTTTATTGAAAAACATATTAAAATAATCATGGTGTGATTTTTGTGAGGATCTGTAGAATATGACGTGTAGGCCGAGATATCTCAGCATGACGATATTTATTTAAAAATGGTATTTTGACACACAAATATTGCACCTCTTGCGATTTGAAATTTGCATTAGGCCATATTGCGATTTCGATAACATTTTGATTAATTGTTCAGCCCTAGCACGGACTGTACGTATAGCAAGTGTGCACTTCCTCACTGAACCTCTCGCTGGTGGCGATTGAACTCCTGGCGAGAAATGGGAGAAATTTACGCCGTTTGATGAACAACTTTATGATGCATTACCGCCACCAACTGGAGTGAGGATCGGGAAATGTGCATGCCAGACCAACGCAGACCCTTAATTGTAGTGTAGGGGTGTCAGTTGAGGGGGTTTGCTTAGGACTATATTATTTCTTTTGTTTTCTAAAAAATATAGTTGTAATAGTGAAATGGCTGATTTTAATGAACAAAAATGTATACACACATTTCTAATTTTTAAATCTTGTAATCCTTACCTTAGTTCAAAGTTCAGTCATATCATAGTCTTACCCATGGAAATTCCATTCCTGTGGTCTTGCCATTTCTTTTTTTTTTTCATCACATGAATCAATGTATGTGTTGTAGAGAGTAGCAGTTCTCTGTGTTGTAGTTTGGTTTTGATGCTGCCTGTTGTTTGTATGCGTGACCTCTCGTCTGCCACTGATGGCTCCCTGTAGGTCTGCCCCCTCACACTTGTTCACCATCATTCTGCATTTTATCCTTTCTTCTTCTCCTCTCAGTTTTTAGCCATCACATATCCTGTGAACCCTTTAGACAAATAAATATTTACTTCCTCTGACCTATGTCGCTATATTACTTTTCTCTCTTCCTGTCTCTGTCAGACTGGCCCAGTCCTGCTCCAAACCCGTCTCTGACAATGCAGCTCTGAGTCTCCGGGAGGTCTCCACTGAGAATCTGTTGTCTGTCTGCAACAATGAGTTTGAATAACACGCGCCGGCAAAAGCTGGCCAACTTAACAGCGCCACAGAAATTAGACGGAAATCACACCCCTCAGGCCCCGAGACCGACAACAAACACAAAACTGCATACATCACTCGAACAGACGGCAAAACATATCACGCTTCCCGGTGCACAACCTGAATCACAGAGGCTCCTGTTTGATTTTCTGTGGCTGCTGCAGAGACGACAGAATGGATTCTCTGATATAATAAACTGCTGTTTCTGTAAATGTCTGCCAGTCAACACACACTTCACTCAGTGTAAACAGCCATCTTCAGCCAAACTCTCACAAACTGCCAGATGAAAGACGGTGCACACGGCGTGCAACACAGCACAGACGAGCAAGAATTACATATTTCTACTCAAAGAAGTTCCCACAGAAGATTCACGAGAAGAAGTCCCTTTCTTTTAATCTAAGTTTGTAAAAAAGAAAATGTTTTCACTCATGGATTTCAATTGTAAATTCAGATGAAGATTTTCTCAGCATCAACAAGATGTGTGTACATAAAAGGTTCTTTAAATCTGTCTCTGAAAATGTGACGGCTCTCTGATCTCGTTGTGTTTGATGGAAGCTGCCAGTCTGACAGAAGTCCAGCGTTAGAGGTCATCAGCAAAGCTGGTACAAGTCTTCAGTCATGATATTTGATGAATTATGCGTTCATCATTCAGTTTGTTGTGCTGATTCAAGCAGTTCTTTGAAGAATGAAACGACGTGTGTACCCATGTGTCATCGTTTATTGATTGCAGCATAAATGCGTCATAGCAAAAAAGACAGAATCAAGTTTAGAAATTAAGGAGGCATACCTGTAACACATACAGAGTGGTACAGTGTATACATTTTACTACCAACAAATCAAACATGAACTTAATTACAAACACAAGACTTTAAACCACGATCTCTCGGAGAAAAACGTATGTCGAAACCTTGTGTGAATAAATTATCAGAAGACCGAATTTAGTTACCATGTGATATGGAAAATATGCGATAATGTTGTACATCAGTTCTGCCTTTCTGCTGCTTTCAGTATTCTGCTAAAATACAACAATTTGCTTGTTGAATTAAAAAAACTGAAAGGAAGTTATTTCTGACATTTTACTGAACAAATTGAACATTAAACTGAACACAAAAGGCACCATTTAAAAAAACAAAAAAGAAAAAAAAGAATGATAGTTACATTTTAAAGAGCAGTTTTCTACCAATACTCTTTCAACTAATTCAAAAAATCCCTGAGTGTCTTTAGCAATATGTGGCAGTCTTTCACGATGTGTTTTTTGCGCAAGTTGATATTGCGATGATGATAAAAATACAATATATTGTGCAGCCTCCGTACTCCACCATAAAAAATATTTTTGTTTTTCTTGTGTTGCATAAAGGGACAACAACTTGCATTTTGTTGTGCAGCCCTGTGTTGTAGAATCACAATAAATTAACATTGAGAAGTGATAAACTAAACCATCACCATGACAACTGAGCAACGTTATGTGCTGAGGAAGGCCATGAGATGTTGCTAAAAGTTTTGGAAGGTCAGGAATGAACCTTCAGGCTTAGTTTTGCTCTGCAGTGTCAGACACTTACTGTCTCATTGGGACTGAAGCAAAGCATTCAGTAAACTAGAGCTTACAAGCAATGCACTTGACAAACAACTACAGTTCAGCATTTAAAGGGGCACTCCAGTGATTTAGTGTTGCACGTTCATAAAGTTGGGTGACTAAAAAGAAACAGATTTAAAAAAAGAAGGATCAAAATTGAAGCAGCAGAGGCCGAGGTATCCTCACCTGCACTGCCTAGTATGGGCCAAAAACACTGGATCCTACATTTCCCATAATGCAGTTCGATAGTGTCTTTTATAGCCGAAGGGATGACGTCCCGAAAGCTAGCGCCTATGGGATTTTTGAATTGGATTTCTGATCATTGCAGAAAATAAGCTCTGTGTTGAACACAAGTTTATGATACTTACACGTTTTGTCTAGCAAGATAATCTCTCCATATGAACACCACTTTTATGATTTT
>JAOVVB010000031.1:9930332-9941238 GCA_028570985.1 Heterobranchus longifilis | reverse complement strand
GCACCTTGGTCCTGGAGGAACGTTGTTTCGTTTCACTGTGTACTAACTGTATATGGTTGAAGTGACAAAGCCTACTTAAACTTGAACTTGTCTGAACCTATTACTGATTGTCCAGAGTTAGAGGCTCAGATTACTTCTGCATTTCCTGCTTGTGTGTTAACACATGCTCAGCAGAAGAAACTGGGTGATGTAATAGATTTGTCTGAATCTTTGTGTCCGGAGGAAACAATTGAGGAAAGCATGCCTCAGCTTAACCCCTGTGTGAAATCTAGTGACGTTCCCAAGGCTACTTCTAAACCAGATGCCGAACTCTACATAACTCGTGTGCAGCTGGCAATAGCTCAGAAGGCCGACCCTTCACTAGCACAGTGTTTTGACACTGCGGTGGAGAAAAGGGAGCTGGAGAAGCACCCAACTGCTTATTTTTTTTAATTAAGCAAAAGTGGTCACCACCTCTTTCTTCTGATGGTTGGCGTGATGTATGTCAGATTGTAGTCCCTACTTGTTCTTGACATATAGGCATACGGAATGACCTGGTATGAAAGGAGATGTAGCTCAATACCGTAGATCTTGTCACACATGTCAACTCATGGGTAAGCCAAATCAAACCATTCCTCTTGCACCCTTGAAGCCCATTTCAATTGAAACTGAACCCTGCGAGAGGGTTATCGTTGATTGTGTTGGCCCTCTACCTAAAACGCACACTGGAAATTGCTATTTATTAATGCTAATGCGTGCTGCTACGTGTTATCCAGAAGCTATTCCTATGGATACTCTAAAGTCAAAGGCAGTCATTAAATCTTTAATTAAGTTTTTACTACTTTTGGTCTACCGAAGTGTATTCAGACTGATCGTGGATCTAACTTCTTGACATGTTTGTTTTCTCAGGTAGTCAGAGAACTCCAAATAGACCATCAGGTATCTAGTGCTTATCATCCTGAGTCACAAGGTGCTTTGGAACGATTCCATCAGACATTTAAAACGATGCTTTTGATTGTTTAGAAAATAAAGACTGGGATGAAGGAGTTCCCCTCTTGTTGTTTGCTGTTCGTGATGCAGTACAGGAATCCTTAGGATTCAGCCATTCAGAGTTTGTGTTTGGACATACTATTTGTGGGCTAATCTTTCAGTAGTCTCCAGAGTGTCAGAGTGCCTTTGACTCTTTCAAGCTCCTGCTATCCAGTTCTCCAGTTCTTGCTGCTCCTAATGTGAGTAAACCTTTTAAACTAGAAGTGGATGGTAGTGGTCCTGGGGCTAGAGCAGTGTTACTTCAGGGGGATGGTCATGGAATTGATCATCCTATTTGTTATTTCTCCAAGACATCAACATCAAATTAGCTATAGTACGATCGAAAAAGAAGACCTATTGTTATTAATGGCTATACAGCACTTTGAAGTTTTAGGGGGTTGTTGGATCACAACCCCCTAATTTTCCTTCAGCACGTGTCTTAAGAGACAACTTATGTTGGTATCTCATTGTTCAGGGTTTCAATTTGATTATTTCTCATAAAAAGGCAACCCTGAACATACTTTCCTGATACCTTCTTGTTATCAGCAAAATCGTCTTGTTGTTAAGAAAAGTTTTTTTGTTGAATGAAATTAACGTGAACTTAGGAGTTCACATTTGTGTGGGGGGGAATGTTACAACCTCGCAGCATGTTGGTCACTGTGTGTGTATGATGTGTCTGTGTTGCTGTGCTTAGGTTTATACCAGCATCTACCCGACCTTCCACACGTTTGCTTCTGCCCTGAGAGTGACGTTACCAACAAGCGACTATTCATAAACTGGAGAGATGCTGGAGGCACACAAGGGGAGGTGTTGGTTGTGTTGGAGAGAGATTTTGGCGTTTTGATATTTGATTAAGTATTCTGGTTTTGACTTTTGCCTTCCTTTGACTTTGATTATTGCTTTGTCCCTTTGGCTTGGTTGCTTGACTCTTTGTATATATTTGTACATAATTTCACTGTGTGTTTGTGCACTCATCAGTAGTAGGGTCGTGGCTGCCAATTATTTTGGGAAGAGGGAATTTATTTTAGGGAGTCAGGGAAGGTACCTGTATTTTTGTTTGTGTTTTGTTTAGTAGGTTAGCTAGTTGTTAAAATACAGATACCTTTTTTGTTAGGACCCTATTTTGGCCTGGGTCCACCCTGAAGCTGATCCTGGTGTTGTGTGTTTGTATTTGTTTGTGTAAATTTTTGTAAAGCAACACAAAACTCACTATTTCATCAGCTAACGACTGGGTCTGGTTCTTTCTGCCATATACCATTTCCATACAGTTTAAAATAGAACCCCAAACCATTCTTTTGCTGTACGACCCAACCCTAGACTGGAACGTAACAGCCATTTGTCCAAGAAAAAGTAATGAGATGCTGCACCAGATGACCTGGTTTCCACAATCACCCAATCTAAATCCGACTGAGATATCCAACGGAGGAAATCATTATACTACATAATAGTGGGTTACTACAGAGTGAAACAGGATACCACTAGCAATAAGGATTTTTGTAAACGTCAAGAATATATAAAACTCTATTGCCATTATGCTTCTCACCACCACTGTGCAAGCAACTGTCCATCTAATCAGGACTGTTGGGAACTTATGAAGCTGTAAAGATTGTGTATGGTTGCTTGGAGAACAGCATAAAATGTAAAACAACATAGGAACAATATCAATAGCATGGGCATGAATTGCATCATAGAGAATATTTTCTATTTGCTTGTTGCATTAATATATTTCCATAAAACTTTCAGATCATTTTACCGCACCCCTAAAAAAATATTATAAATTACTGGATCACTTAAAAATAAGAGCTCTTTTAGAGCAGAAAAAAGAAGTCTGGGACAGTAAGAACTAAAGATTAAGGACTTCTACAAAAAAGGAAACTGTAAGGATGCAGTAATTCCAAGGAGTGTAGGGTGGTATTAAGACAATCAATTTATTAATGCAGTAAGCAAAATAGGGGGGGGGGAACTATAGACTGTAGCAACATGAACCAACCACTATATTTGACAACAGGGATGGTTTTAATAAGGTGATAGAGAGTGCCTAATTTCCTGATTCCAAATAGTTTGTTTGATCAAACCAGAGGATTTTGTTTCTCATGGTAAGGGTGTCCTCAGGTGCTTTTTGGCCAACACCCTGCAGGCTGTCATGGGCCTTTTTGTGCAGAATGGCCACTCTACCATAGAAGCCGGATTAGTGGAGTGCTGCAGTGATGGTTGTCCTTATTTGTCACAATTTTCTTGTATCCTTTCACAAATCTGTGTCTTAACACAATCCTGTCTCACCTGTCTACAAATAATTCTCTCAACCTCATGGCTTTGTTTTCAAATCTGACATACACCATTAACATTGACACCTTACATAGACAGGTGTGTGCACGTTTCCTTGTTATGTCCAATAATTTAAATGCGGCACAGGTGGATTTCAATCAAGTTGTAGAAGCATCTCACAGGCCAATGGGAAGAGTAGGATGCACCAGAGCTCAATTGCAAGTGGGTAAATGGGATAATTCAGCCTTTATCTGTCTATCTATATATCTACATCTATATACACAGTGTTTAAAATTTTCGACTTATGAACCAGAATTTTGGCTGGATTTTGCTTCGCCATCTGAAGCAGTTTCAACATACGGGCGATCAACCAGGTCGTGTGTACTTCCAGTTTCGTGCATTCCTGTAGCTGGTCTAAAAAACAACACTCATTATACAAAACAAATGTGCATTATACAAAACAAACACTGCAGTGCACTATTTGCAAAATATTTTGGTGTGTATGTGTGATGTGTATAAATGGATAGTCCCAAATCCAAAATGCTGTGTGATTGTGTGCCTGTGGTGGTGGGGAGTATTGTATCGACCTGTTGTCTTGTGATACAATCCCAATGGTGAGTAATCAAATTTTAATGTATCGGCAAAGAAGGATTCACATTCTTATGCAGTGCTGGGGAAAATCCGGTCAACAACATACAACAATAGAGCCTTGCGCCTTCCCTTTAAACATGGTCAGCTGACCTCCTTGCATCACTGGAATTTCCCTCATTATTTGGAACAACTGATGGGACAATACATCATACGGGAATAGATTATAAAGCACACAACGCCATATAAAAATGATCGACAGCTTAATGGGCAAACCCATTATGTGGCTGAGCTACATGTCAGGGACAGTATCAAAAAGAAAACGGAGCCACTTTTAGTTTCGTTTTTAAAGCAGCCGGTGCCAAGAGAAATAATAAATTAATGTTAAGTCAGGTTTAATTTTATTTCATATTTGACTTCATTTACATGTCTTTTCTAAATTTTTGACTGTTTATATATGCAAAAAGTATTCCAAGTATTCAAGTGTTTTGAGTGGCTGGAATAATTATCTGCATTTACACTATGGAAAAATATGTTTCACAGTATAGAAATGTTGACTTAAGAACCTACCACCGGAATAGATTAAATTCGTATGGAAGATTCAGGGTCCACTGAATGTATGTGTATAACATACACATGTGGAAGGCCTGGGTTTGATACCCACCCAAAGCCTTCATTTGTTACATATACTTAGAGCACAGTTAAATTCTTGTTCTTCACATATCACAGCTGTGTTAGGAAGCTGGGGTCAGATGACACATCACCACTGGAGCCCAATAGTGGCAGCTTGGTGGACCTGGGGCTTGAAATGCTGATCGCCTGATGAGATCCTGTAATCCAGTGCCTTAACCCAGCTACCACTGCCAAGACCACTTTTGCTACACAAATTGTGTTTCTAACTCCTTTCTACTCTATACAGGTATTACAATATTGAAATGTTTTCTTCAAGGATGCATGAAGCTGAGACGAAGTGAATATGAAGTAATGAATGTAGTGGAAGTACTACTGGCAAGATTTTATGAATTTTCATACTAGGAACAAGTGATTTGTACTATAAACAGAAAAGATTACTCCCCTGTCGGCCAGCATTCAACATTATTATTATTCGGGTACACTTGTGTATTTTCACTCTCTGATACAGAGGATGGCAGTGTGCACCTATTTTGAAAAAAAATAAATAAATAAAAAAAAGATCAATATCAACGCTGTTGCGTGCCTTCCTACCATAACCATAACAGTTATGGCTGTGTAGGTCAGAGTATGACATTGGTCATGCTAAGCGTACACAAACAGTTGCGAGGGGACAGACGCCACTGATCACATCACATTCTAAACAGCGGTTCATCTCAGTGTACAGGAAAGATTAGCTTTCATATTAAATTCGAGCCGTGCCCGAGTACACTATACCGTGTTTAAGGAGTGGGAATAGTAGAGCATGTGCAGAGCAGCTGATTCCTGTGTCCAGCTGAGGTATAAATTCAGGAGAAGCTTCACTCACAACCACATTATCTGGGTGGGCTAATTCAACTTTGAAAGGTTCAGAGTAGAATAATTTCAGTCTGACTAACATGTTTACATTTTCAAAAATGTATTTAATAAATGTAATTAATAAATTTATTTAATAAATACATTTAAATACATTTATTTATTAACTACATTTATTTATATTTTAAATGTCCAATCTGACCTCCTTTGTTTCTGGCCTGCTTACACAGGGGTCTGTCCCTACTTCTACAGGCATCCTCTATGGCCTCAGGAAGTTGTTTTAGTCTGGCTGTGAACCACTGTTTGTTGTTATTGTATGTTGCAGAAGGTTTTGATTGGTACACCCATCTTCAAAAAAACTGAGGTAAGGATATCTCAGCCATTTATCCGGTTGAAATTTGAAGCTTCAAAAACACCCAAATCAGTGCAGTCCAGGCAATCTTGCAGTTCCTGCTTTGCCTGATTTGTCAATTTATTTACTGTTTGGACCACAGGCGTTTGCAGATTTAAGGTCCTGCCTGTAGGTTGAAAATGGATAAATCAAGCAGTGATAATAGTGCTCCAAAGCTGCGCAGGGTACAGAGTGATATTTAAAAACTGCGTAGCAGTGATCCAGTGTTGCAGTATATTCCAGAGAGACAATGCCGAGATCAATCAGGCTCAAATTGTGAGTGGTATATGGAAAGAAATGTTGTGACACATTGCAGAAAGCTGTCAAAATTATGCCATGGTAAATGTGCTACATAATTAATGCTCAAGGTGGTTTATGAAAAATAGTAGTAAACGACTTTTTCATCAGGCAGTATACATAGCTCATGATTTCCTTTCATAAAATAACTTTCCACTGAATGCCCCAGTAAAAGACTAAACAAGCTTCATAATTCTTCAGCCAAAGTACCACATCAGCTCTATTATCTAACCTAATTTTCACCTTAAGAACTGAAATTTTGCAAGAAATTTGCCTTGGGATAGGAGTGACCAAAACAAGCCGAACTGAATGCCGGCAAAGTTGTACGTATGTCCGGGTGCCGTTAAAAACTGGTTTGCATCAGCGAAATTCAAGTGAAGTAAGTTTACAAAGTTTTTGTGGGGTTTTTTTTTGGAAGATTTAATCATAGCCCCAAGACATAGCACCAAAAATCATTGCAAAGACAATGGCATGAACAAAAGGAAGCAAGAAGAAGGCAGCCTGTGCCAAAAGCAATAATACAGTAAATTCATATTAAGTGAGGTTTAAAGGTCTACTTATTTTATATTTTACTTAATTTACATGTCTTTTCTAAATGTTTAGTTTTTATATGCAAAAAACATGCTTATAACGTTGGAAATTTGTAATATTGATAATATCCTTGGGTGGTTGGAAAGGATTATAAGCATTTACATTACTTCCATTGGGAAAATGCGTTTGAAATCAATAATGAAATTTCCTCAAGAACACGCCTCCAGAACAGATTAAATATGTATGCCGAGGTACCACTGTAAATAAACTGAATACATGCAGCTTTTTCTTAAAATAACTTCCATCAACACCCCATTCTATTAATCAAGCTGTGCCTGGGGCTCAATCGCGGTCTGCAATTTTTATTACTATGATGCATTTCTAAGTCAAATGATACATCAATCACGTATACAGTATATTACTTTAAATCAGTAAATACAGTATAAAAGACAATATCTGTCTTTATGACTAAGCTCATAAAAAATACCATTTACAACTCACAAAACATGACATAACATGAGCTAGATGATGAGCCATGATAAATGCTTAACCTTGATGGCTCCAACCTATGGACAGACTTCTCAGTAATCAGTATGGTGATTCTTACCTGTGGATACAGTTTTTAAGCTCCAGGTAGGCCATTCCAGCAGCTGCATCTAGAGCAAACTTTAGTAGCTGCTTTGTCTTGAGGTCTTCCTTCTTCTTTCTCAGGAAGGTCAAAAAGTCACCTCCTATAGAGGAAGACAAGTGCGAAAAATTATGAATTAAAACTTGTGTAATCAAAAGATCATCCAGCCAGATTGCTAAATATTTAGACGCTGGCAAAGTTATTTTATTATATGTTGCTGAATCTGAAAAATAAATTATAATATAGGGTCATACACTTAGAATTCATCCTGATTCCTTTCTCAGCAGTCATATCAATGCAAGGTAATGCAAAGTTACCAGTTCCAACAGCCACTTCGAAGTAACTTTAAAAAAAAAATAAATAAAAAAAAAAGTCTGCTTTTCAGTGCAGAAAAATTACAAAGTCAGGATGCCTTGGCCAGAGCTGAGATCCGCTCTCTATTTCTCTCATTATTATTTTTGTGATGATGCAAAGTAAGGTTAGAGCTTTTTGAGTTTAGTGATGGTCGGTTTAGAAGAATGAGCTGCTATGTTTGCGGATAACTTTTCATACTCAAACTGTTCACAGTCCGTTGTTCTTGTGTGGGAAATAAGTTTTTTGTGGTAAAGCTTTTGCCAGATGTTCCCCCATGTGGTTTTGCTTTAGAAAAAAAAAACAAAAAAACTTTGCATATTCTGCAAATCTGACGTCTTGTATTACTTTACAGAGATTCTTTAGCAGACACGTTTGTTTGTGTATGGAGTCAAACATTAATTATGTCACCTCCTCCTTTGAGGACGAATGCGTACACATGTCCCGCCTTCTGCCCAAGACCATCTCTGCAATCGGTCCAGGGATTGGTTCCCAAGCTCGGAACGATTTGCGTTTACACTGACGAGCATAATTCGTTCTGTAAGTGGGCTTGTATTCCAACACACTCCTAAATCCAGCTACAGACACAAGAAACATGTGACGACGATGGAAGAAGGTCGGCGATGAGGCCAGATAATGATCCCCAAATATCGCTTATGCTTCGCAGGCAGGCAACAATGAAATCATCTCTACAATTGAACAGTGACTATACAAACCATTAGTTATACATAAATTGTAGAATATAGTAACAGACTGAACTGCTCATTACTAAGAAGAATAAGGTCAAAGTGTTAGGTAATAAGCACAGAATCCCAGCAAAACTTCTCTAGTCTACTAAAACAAAATATACAGTTACAATATACAATATATAGATACAGTTCTGTAAAAAAGTATTCGCTCCATTCCTGATTTTTTTTTGTACATTTGTCAGGGAGATAATCAAACTAATTTACATATTACACAAAGATAATCCAAATAATTACTTAAATTTATTTAAATGATGATGTAATATATTAAGGGAAAGAAGCTGTCTAAACCTACCTGGCCCTTACTTATTCATGAATGAACTGTAATAACCACACTTTTTGGAGACAGCAAGTTAAATTTTACTTGCCACACCTAGGCCTCGTTACTGCCAGACCTGTTGAATCAAGAAATCATGTAAATAGAACCTGTCTGACAACGTGAAGCACGCTAAATAATCTTAAAAAGCAACACATTAGAAATTCAAGAACAGATGAGAAACAAAGTAATGTACAAGTCTGGAAAGGGTTGCAAAGCCAATTCTAAGCCATTTCAAATGCAAACCGTTATTCACAAATGGAGAAAACTTGAAACCGTGGTAAACCTTCCCAGGAGTGTCCAGCCTACCAAAATTACTCTAAGAGCACAATGACAACTCATTCAGGAGCTCTTAAAAAAACTCAAAGCAACATCCAAAGAATTGCAGGCCTCCCTTGCCTCAGTTAAGGCCATGATTTATGATTCAACAATATGAAAGAAATAAAAATGCCATCCGTGTGAGTTCCAAGACACAAGCCACTGCTGACACCAACCCCAACCCCCCCACCCCCCAAAAAAACAAATAAAAACAAACTGACACAGCCTCTTCTCACATTTGCCAAAAAAGCATCTTGATTATCCCCAAGGCTTTTAGCCAAATATTCTGTGAACTGACTAATAAGACAAAAGTTGAGCTTTTTGTCTGTGCGTTCTGTTACATCTGGCATACAACCAATACAGCATTTCATAAAAAGAACATCATACCAATAATCAAACATGGTGGTGGTAGTGTATTGGTCTGGGGTTACTTGGCATCATCAGGACCTGGACAACTTGCCATAATTGATAAAACCATAAATTCTGCTCTCTACCAGAAACTCCTGAAGGAGAATGTCCGGCCATCATTTCCTGACCTCGAGCCCAAGTGCACTTGAGTTATACACAGGACAATGACCCGAAACACACCAGCAAATTCACCTCTGAATGGCTCCAAAAAATTAAATAAAAAAATTAATGAAATAATATCATAAATATAAATATATTGAGGTTTTGGAGCGTCAACGTTTTTGAAGGGCTTAGCCAAATTCTGGGCTTAAATCAGATTGAGATGATATGGCATGACTTTAAACAGACCATTCACACTCAAAAACCCAACAATGTGGCTGAATTAAAACAATTCTGCAAAAAGAGTGGGCCAAAATTTCTTCACAGTGAAGTAAAAGAATTCACTACCAGTTATCGCAAATCCTTGATTGCAGTATGTCGCCAATACTTTTTCAACAGAACAGAAGATTAATTTAAAATGTATTGTATTTCTTTAAATACAACCAATATTTAGTGTGACTTGACTTTAGCTTTAAACTAGCATCAATTCTTACACTTGCACAAAATCAGGGATTTTGCGGGAACAAAGTCAGGTGTATGATTAGCCCTTCATACCAAGTAGGTGCAAATGATATTTTATATGTAGGTTGAAATACAGCCAGTAAGTGAAACAAACAGCTTAACAACCTTCCTGGCGAGTTCCTTTAAAAATTGTGTGAAAGAAAACCTAAAAGAATTCAAGGCAATTCTGGTTTTGCACTAATTTAATTTATATTTCCCTTCTGTTTATTTAATTTACATTTTGTTAAGTAATAATGGTTTCAGAAATAAAACTGTTAATAGTTTATTACTTCACAGCATTTTTTCACACCTGCCAAAAACATTTGCACAGGATGTCACAGCATGCGTGTGAGTTATATCCATAGATTTATACGTACAAAATTTTAAGGCAGTTGTGAAGAAATGCTTTAAAATAAGAATGCTTTCAAAAACTATATTTTTAATTGTTTATCAATTTACAAACTGCAAAGTGAGAATATGTTTTATATTTTGATTATGATTTTTCAAAGTAGCTCCTTTTGCTTTGATGACAGCTTTGCACACTCTTGGCATTCTCTTAGTCAGCCTCATTTCCAACATTTTCAATTTAGGGGGAAATATAGGTCACAAACTGATGCAGTTAATAACAATGTAAACTACAGTGATATTCTGATTAAACAATGTTGCAGTTTTTAATTGATGATTTAACATTAAATCTGAAGAGGTAGCTGTAAATCTGTAAATCTGGCCTCTCATCATGTAGTTAGTAAAATCCATGGGGGTAAATTTAAAGTGTATATCATCATGGTTTGGCTTGGCAGTATTATCTAGGGTAGGCATGACTATCGGACACAATGTTAGGTGTTCTGGATCACATGACTGCAAGAGCTCTACATACTGTGCCAAAATAATAACTCTGCCAATGTCCTATAGCCTGATATATTATATAGAGAGGAATCTATATACACACACACACACACACACACACACACACT
>JAOVVB010000031.1:9906803-9920023 GCA_028570985.1 Heterobranchus longifilis | reverse complement strand
ATTAAAAGTTATTATATGGATATGGAGCTTTACTCACTTTTTTCAACACACTGCTATTATTTTGAACACAACTGTACCCTACCTTGGCCAAATTAGCCAAATCCCACTTATGTATCCCGGTCACCTCAACACCACCTGAGCGTCTGTTCTCTGCTGCAGGTTGCATAGCTTCCAAAAAAAGAGCCAGCTTCAACCCAGATCATGTAGACACGCCGACATTTTTGCATTCCAATTCAAAATTTTGGAATCAGTGAATAAGAAATGTTCATATGCACAACTTTGAGCAGTGAGTTTTCCTGTTCTTTTGAGTTCTACCTCTGTATCAAAAAGTAATATTTTCTTTATTCCAATTAAACATTTTGTAGAAGTGAATAAGAAATATTTATATGCAGCACTTTGAGCAGTGAAAGTTGACCTGTTCTTCTGATTTCTACCTCTGTTTCAAAAAGTAATATTTGTTGTTGTTTTTTTTATTTCAACAAATTCTGCTTCTTAATATCATTTTCAGCATGTTTTTGTCCTAATTTCATAATGTAAATATAATAAAAGTACAACAATTGTTTGACTTTTTATTTATTTATTTATATTTTGGATATTTAGAGAAGTTTTACTGTTCAAAAACAAACTTTGTCTTTCATTTAAGGTTTAAAATGTCAAAATTAAAGATCATTAAACTCTATGTGGCTTTTGCTTTTTTTAAAGTTTACTTTTATACATAAATAATACCCTGATTTATGGTTTTATATAGTTATAAGCAAAACATCAAATGAAAGAAGCGTTTAGTTTTTATCCGATCAATCGATTAAGCGAAAAAATAATCGCCCAACTAATCGATTATCAAAATAATCGTTAGTTACAGCCCTAATTGACATTACTAAATGGGCCCAGGAATACTTCCAGAAACCACTGTTGATGAACACAATCCGCAATCTGCAGATGCCAACTAAAACTCTGCCATATGTAAACATGGCCCAGAAGCACCATCATGTCCTGTGGGCCAAGGGTCATTTTCAAAGTGGAAAAGTGATCTATGGTCAAATTTGACAGACATTCTTGTTGGTAATTACATACGCTGTGATGACGTTCAGCAGCTGGAAACCTATATCAGGCAAAAATAGGACCAAATTTTAACACACAAACTGAAACATCTTCAAACTGTACCATGCTACACCATGGAAAACATGCCCCTGTCCCAACTTTTTTGAGACCTGAAGGCATCAAATTTGAAATCCGCTCATTTTGTGCATCAAGTTGTAATATTTCTCAGCTTAAACATTCATTATATTCTCTATGTTCTATTTTAAATAAAATATTGGCTCATGCGATTTGAAAGTCTTTTAGTTTTCATTTTATTCAAATTTAAAAAACGTCCCAACTTTTCCAAAATTCAGGTTGTAGTTGTTGACATCTAATGTCTTGCAGGTGGATGATAAATAATCTGATCATAACTGGTTGTTAAAAGCGAGTGAGAAAGGGTAAGAAAGGAGTGCATAGCCTCAACTATAACTTGGTGGCACCCTTGTGAACTGTTAAATACCTAATGTATGTAGGTATGTTTACCTACATACCTACTGTTTTAAAAGCTTAAGAAAATTTTATCATACTGTTTATGATACAATACATAATGACATATAACTTACTTTTTCTGTATTATACGTTACAGGAGACACTGTAAAAATGCAGTAAAAATGCAATGTTCCCCTGAAGGAAGGAAAATGTGGTCAAAATTGCAGGTGTGAGGTATGGTGCGTTACGTACTCAGACTTCTTCTCACAACTTTTAGCATACTCTTCAATTTTGCTCTGCAAGTCTGCCATAAGGTCCTCTTTACTATGTAGACTTTTTTGGGTCAGGACAAGCTCATCTGTTGTAGATTTTAGCCTTGAAAATGTCACAATACAAATCTACATTAATAATCTACTCCAACAAAGGATTAAACGTTAACAATGGTTAAGTTAAGAACACAAGTTCTATTCATTCATTTCTGCTTTCCCCTTGCCCAAATGGTGCATGATCAGCAGTTTGAAAGGGATGCGATCACAGCTGATTTTACAGATTTCAGAGAAAGCACATGAATCCAATGTTTTTAAAACATTATTTTAATTGTTCTTTTTATTTGTACAAAAATGCCCTCTCCAGTAACCTGGAGCACATTGTGAGCTGTGTTTGGGTTAGAGAAAGCCAATTATCCTTGTGCAGTCTGAGAAAATGTTATAGTTAACTGTCCATGTTTTATTATGAACATAGTCAAATTTTCCATTAAAGCAAAGGTTCAAAAATACTTATGTAGACTGTCAATTCTAGCTCTTAGGAAAAAGAAAATCAAAATTCGACTAAAATCAACCAAAAAAAAAATCGTAATATACTGTAATTAGGCAATATTACTCACTAGGGAGCGGTGTCGTACTTAATATCAGTGCCGAATACATCACAACCGTGCTAATATTCAGTACAACAGCATAACCTCTGCCTTTATCAACAACAGATTATGATTTGCTTGTTTATTGAACCAGTTATTCTCTGCCAACACATATCCTTTCATGTCTGGCAGAACTAGTGTTGTGCTGGCTAATGACAGTGTAATTGATGGGTTGAAAGTAGTTTTAAATTCTTACCAGTACTATACAGCCAAAAAGGTGGAAAGTATAAATCATTAAGGTGTGAACAGTTCCAGGGTTAAATCCCAAATAGTGTAAAATGGTAAGGAAGTGTCCTATTTAGGGTGTCCAATCCATTGTTCCTATTGGCAGGCAGCTGATCTTCCCTCTTTCCATTATTGCGGACTGTACCAGACTACTTAAACCCATGCTGATGAGTAACAATTAGTGTAATTAAGGATTGTTAGAACACCTATGACGTGGAGTTTAATATTCTTGTGGTGTTATGCTCTGTTTAACCACTTGTGGAATGCCTCTTATCCAACCAGATTACTCAGTTGGAACTGCTGTAAAATGATCTGGCATACAAAGATAGATGCGGACAAATGCTATTATTAAAGATGCATTTATATCAGCACTAGCTAATTTTCATTTCTGGTTGTCTAAAAAAAATAAAAACGGTTCCACCTTTTCAATTTTAGTTTATTAGGTCACTAATTCTTATGGAATTGCAAGTCACACCACACACATCTATAGCAATCTCCCCTTAAAAAACCCTTTAAAGATATAATGGATTTTTTTAGAAAAAGAAAAAAGGATTTATTTGCTTAAAATTGTGCTTGCCTAAAATTCATGCATTACACCATTTCCATCTCAAAATCAGAAAACACCTGAACTCACATGGCTTGTAAACTGTCCGCTGTCAAATTATTCCATAGAATCTCATTGGCTTGAAGATTTTCTGTTTCCTCTAATAGTGAGACATCAAATTCTACATTAGGTTCGTTGCATTCTGGTGACCTAGGAAAAATAGTAATGATAATAAGTTCTTGAACATCAGCTAAGCTTTGTATTCATAAGTTCTTTCACATACCTGTACACATCAATAAAGCTGTCATACTCAGATGCAGGATCGATTTGATCAATAGAAGTGTGTATTTCTTTGTGGACCTTCACTATTTCATCTGTTAAGAGACTAGTGATTTCACTGTACTCCTCAAATATCCCCTTTCTAAAAGAGAGATGACAAGCACAACCATAAATATTAAATTTTTCCTTAAACAAAAACATTATACAAAAAAAAAAAAAATATATAGCTGAGGGAAACATAACGCTGGCTTGTATGTCCGGGAGCCATTCAAAACTTGTTCGTGTCAGTGGAAAGCCAAGCAAAGTGAGTTCAAGAGGAATTATAAATTAAGGTTAAGTAAGGTTTAATGGCTATTTATTTTAGATTTAACTGCATTTTAATGGCTTTTCTAAATGTTTTTATATGAAAAAATATGATTATAA
Source organism: Heterobranchus longifilis (assembly GCA_028570985.1). Taxonomy (NCBI): domain Eukaryota; kingdom Metazoa; phylum Chordata; class Actinopteri; order Siluriformes; family Clariidae; genus Heterobranchus; species Heterobranchus longifilis. Next base: position 9,916,133 of record JAOVVB010000031.1, on the reverse strand, counting down.
AAATTGGTAATATTGATAATATATTTCATCATTAACACTTGCTTGGTATAATTGGTTAATCATACAGATGACTCTGATCCTACAAAATCCCTGACTGAAGTGTACACGTGTAAGAACTGATGGTGGTTTAAAGCCAAAGGGTAGTCACACCGAACATTGATTTGATTAAATTTTTTCTTCTGTTATTTCACTTGCATTTAGTAAATTAAAAAAAAAAAAATCAATATATATTTCTGAAAACATTCTTACTTTACATTTTTCTGACATGGTGGTGTTAAATTTTTCACTTGGATGTTAAAAGTTGCACTATGTAAATTTACCTGGATAAAGCAAAAACTGTCTTCATTTTAGACTGCAAAGCATATCATATATATCTGGAGTACCTATGACTCACAACAAACATTTTAATGTAAATTGTAAATAACTGCAAAACTGAAAGTGAATTTTTTCAATATTCTTACCATAAGAAATATTACACATCTGAAAGCAAGATTGAATAAATACCTGTTATAGTCCTGTTAAAATCGTATCCATATAACATTCAAACTAAAAGCAAGTTTGACAGCACATGACTACAGTGAAGGAAATCTTGTAAGTATGTGAGCTTGATAAGAAAAGAAAAAAAAAATCTTGTAAGATGTGCAAGACTCACAAGGCGCCGACCATCTCTTCTTGCATTTTTTGTAGAGAATCGAGCAGCACAGGGAGTGTATTTTCATGATAGTGCTCGTGGTGCAGCTGTGCACTACGCACTGCCAGCACATACTGGTTGTGAAGATTGTGTAGTTTCATGGTGGCTTTGTCATAGCGCTCACGGGCCTTCTCTGGTTCCTTACCTGAAGAAAGCAACCCTGAGGTTAATCCAATTGTACGTTACAATATTTTAGCACTCACTGACCAACTTTAGGGCTCAGGGGTCAAATTAAGCCCCTTCCAGACATGCACCCCTTTCCCTAAATTAACTGATATTTAAGTGGTTGGCAGCATGTCTGAATGCACTCATTCCATATAGCTTGACTCAGAAATCGTACTAGGTTAGCCTTAGTAACTTTTACAGATAACTTTCCTAGAAGTCTGAAATGCAGGGAGAAGGAATGTTTATGGATAGACACATGCACACAATTACAATATACATTAAAATGAGTCAATCAATCACAAAACTCTGAGGTAGAAGCTGTGAATTGTGTTGCCAGATTGGGCATGTCTTTTGCAAGTAATAAAAAAAGAAAATCAGGCTTGAAAATCAGGTTTTGAAACACTGCAGGTGAGTCATCAAAAAGAGCATGCCTTGACAAAGAACAAAGCTCACTGTGCACACAGTGTTAATGAGTTTGCCAAAACACTATATAAAGCGGTGAAAGAATTAAATCCAAGGCAAACAAAAACATCTTGAAATAAAAAAGCTGTGTATCCAACATCAATATCATTAATGATGTCAAAGACTTTTGAAACAAGATGAGATGAGTGTGTTTACAATGCACAGAGTAGGTCTCCATTTAGTGATTGCTACAGTAGAGTAATTTTAGAAGGCTCAGAGAGCATAACCAAAGCATCGCAAAACTTTTGGCCATTACTGTATGGGTGTGTGTGTGTGTGCGTGTGTGTGTGTGTGAGAGCACGTGCGCGAGATGTACACAGTCATGTGTATGTCTGAATGAACCTGATAGGAACATTTACATAAAAATGAGGAAGGTCTTATCATCCGGAGATCGCTGGTTCGGTTCCCGGGTGATGCTGCAACCTCTCACAGACGGAGGTCTAGAGAGAGCTGATTGGCCAAGCTCACTCAGAGGGGATGGATGAGCGGTACTTCGTGCTCCCACATTAATCACGGCTCTACAGCCAATCAGGGGAGCCTGTGAGCTCGCGCAAGGAGCGGACAGCGCTGTCCTCCGAGTGTGTTACGCCGCCCCCAACGGCGTGCGAGCGAGCAGTTCGAAAAGATGTGGTCGGCTGGCGTCACGTGGTTCGGAGGAAACACGTGATAGTCTTCGGCCCTCCCGACCGAGTGGTAGTAGTAGCCTTAATGTGGAGCCCCCTAGTGATGGGGAGGAATTGGACTAAATTAGGGAGAAAATCAGTGAACATCCCCCCCCAAAAAAAAGGTTAGTCAAAATTGTGTTTTTAAGACGGTTTTTCAAGTAGTTGTTAGTTTTTCTAATTTACCTTAAGGACCACAGGTAATAAAGTGCATCCGTGAAATATTCGCTCTGGCATACTGTAGTATAACGTGAATCCAAGTCGGACATGAGTTGTCAGAATCCTTGTATTTTGTTTTATATTTCATTATGCTTCTTACTGTCCTTGCAGGGGGGTTGCTGTCTTTGAAACGTCTCTGTTACCGACAGCTGAGTGAGTGGCGCTTAGCTCTTCCGCTCTCTCTTCAAAGCACTAACCGACTTTAAAAACTGCTCATATTCCTTTACGTGACTAACCTTCAGGTGGAATTTGCTTGTTACACAGCTTGCAGGTTGCTAATGTATTGTCTTTTTCACACACCACATACTGTAGATTTGCCAGTCTCGTAAGTTTTCTCTGCGAGATCTGATCGGTTTTTCTAGATCGGTCATTATAGAGACCGCCGATCAAACTTCCCAAAGCAATTATCGGCCGATTACGATCGGCAACCGATCAATCAGAGCACCCCTAATAAATTATATTGGGAGTTAAAGAATGATAAAGGGAAAGTGGAGCGAGAAAGACAGCAGAACAGAGAGAGAGAGAGAGAGCAGAACTGGACATGGTGTTTCTGTTCCATATTTATCTTCTCTTTATACCACTGATCGTTGTCAGAAGGAAAGAACAAACAAAAGAAAGAAAGAAAGAAAGAAAGAAAGAATGCACAAGACAGCATACAGCAGGATGAGTGAAAGCAAAAGGGAGAGACAGAGAGAGAGAGAGAGAAAGACAGCAACCCAAATAAATAAAAAGACAAGAAGTGGATGTGTTGTTTCCCAATTCGGATTCATATTCGCTGTATTTGGATAAACAACAGAAAATATAAAGAAATCAAGGATGACAATATATTTTGCAATATTGCGGGTTAAAGAATGACAAAAGGAGAATGGAGTGAGAAAACAGAAAAAATCAGAAAGCAGAGTAGAAGATAGAGTGCAAGAGAGAGATAAAGAAAGAAAGAGAAACACAAACTCATAAATGAAAAGTCCCAGACATGATGTTGGATTTTCCTTAATTATCTTCTCCTAATACCACTGAACACTGTCAGAAAGAAAGAAAGAAAGAAAGAAAGAAAGAAAGAAAGAAAGAACAGAAGAAGTAAAGAAAGAAAGAAAGAAAGAAAGAAAGAAAGAAGGAAAGAAAGAAAGACCATAGAATGAACTCACAGATGGTAGGGAAAGAAAGAGTGACAAAAAATATTACATCATTACTTAAAAGAGAGAGACAGAGAAGGAGAAAGACAGAGGGGGGGGGGACAGATAACAGTTCCGTGGATAAGAGATGCATCTTCCTTTATTGTTGATTAAGTCTAGATCAGTATGAAGTGCACACACACACACACACACACACACACACAGACAATAATGTCACTGATTCAGTCATGATTAAAACGAAGATGAAAGAAGTCGATTATCTCCGACTGTTCCACTCCCGACAGTTTCCCTTCAACCCTGTCAAAGATGACGTCATGTCTGTCAAGCATGTTACTCTTCATAAATCTCTGTCTCTCTCTCTCTCTCTCTCTCTCTCTCTCTCACACAGATCTCAGTGCACATTAGAAAACGAGGGGTAACCCCCGGAGCTGTCTCACACCCTGCAGCCACAGGAGGTGAACACACACACACACACACACACACACACACACACAGACTACCTGCATTCTGAAGTTACTAACAAACAAACTGTAGCTGGAAAAAAAATGGTCTGCATGAATTACTGCGATCCATCATTCAAGATCCTCCGTATGTCACATGTTCATTGAGTTTGTTCCTGCTCTAAAATAAACAGTTATAATTATATTCTCTCCTAGTAATACTTTATCGTTTCTATAGCGACAGCTCATTCACAGCGACTAATAATCAGGGCTGGAAGAACCAGAAGGAAGTCCAGTCTCCAAGCAGTTCCTGTACTGACACGCATTTGTCTCTTGGCGTTTCGACTCATCTTGCTACCCTGCCTAAAAAAAAACGTTTTATACATTTTCTATATAATGTCTCTAGGGGAAACTAAATCATCTGGGTTAGGGACCAGCACTTGCTTGGGAAACCCTGAATGGATGGGGTTGGTTTCCCGACCAATAGAATGGGTCATTCTAGGAATCGTACCCAGGCCGTGCAAAACCTACTGTAGTAGCCCTGATCATATTCACAGCATTATATAAGCATGGACTTTTGCTCGTTATGAACGACTTTGTCTCCACAATATCCGCAATAAGGACGACCTTTGTCTAGTAAGTACGAAAGTATAATAGAATAAAATAATAGAATAGAGTAAGTACTTGTCATTGACAGGGAAATCATTTCTAGAAATGAAGGTTAAAGCTAAAAATAATCTGATTTAATAATCTGAATCAGCTTTAATGTAATCAGTGATATGATTATTATTTCAGGTTGAAGCCCACGTACATGTCTGTCTGTCTTTCTGTATGGCAGAACTCTCTGTCTAACTTATTAATACAAAGACATCACATTTTGTAAGGTTGAGTATCTTACGCCTGGTTTGCGCTAGGTTGTACTCCTTTCATCGTCAGCCAAATTGAAAAAGTAGATCGAATAAATATTATGTTTTGTCCTAAAAACGAATCTAGAGCATTAAACATCACTTATACTGTACCACTTCGGCGCTGTGATTTCAGCAGTAAAAATATGAACTAATCCCGGTGAAAATACTCAGTTTAGCTTTTCTAATTAATATCTATGGGTGTAGGGGTTTGTTTACATCAAGTGGAGCATTAGTAGCTTTTTTTAAAGTAGATTAATAAATCCAGCTGATTTTACTTAAGGTGCAGGTTAAACTTCAGGCAGATATCTAATACCCCTATCTCACCTACGCGGTTTCGTGCGGTGGCCGAAAGTACGGTTCATCATGATTCACAGCGAGTTTTGGCGCTATGAATAGGTTTCCATCTTTCCGCGCGAAAAATTAAACATGTTTATTTCCTCTTTCGTGGAAGCTCGCGGAAGAACTTTGCAGAGCGTTGGCGGAACAACGGAAGGCAGTTCGCATAACTTCATTTTTAGTCAACATTTTGATTTCATTTATGATGCAGGTTCAACTTCAGGTAAATACCTAAGTAGTGCCAAAGTTCCAGTAAATTCAGTCCAGCCAGTTTTGTGTGATGCTGTGACAAAATCTGTCTGGACAGACATACAGACAGAATTTTTCTCATGTATAAAACATGAAGATATCATTTAAAGGAAGAACGAGTTCTGGCCAATGGACAGACGAAACCTTTCTTTTATTCATTTATATGTTGAAGAACTCACTTGAACACAAATGGCCACAGGCTTACTGTAAATTAATTGAAGCACAGCAGTAGGCAGTCATCCTCAGACACAAATACATGCAGACTTCAAAAGAATGTACACTCTGTCACAGACTGAGCAATGATTTTTAAACTATTGCTAAGCACATGAAGAGGTCTTGTGTAGCTCTTAATTATTTTATAGTAGTGCAGAATTTAAAGCAGCTGATTTTGTTTAAAGGTAATATACTACAAACAAAATACACTCTGGGCAAAAAAAAATAATCATGCACTCTAATATTTTGTTGGACCGCCTGTTGCTTTTCTTTCTTCTTTCGGTTTTTCCCAACAGGATGTCGCCACTGCGGACCTTGAACGGACCTGCACATTGAACTTGGCACGTTTTACGCCGGACGCCCTTCCTGATGCAACCCTCCCACTTGGGGCCGGCACCGCGTGCAGTGGCTGGGTAGTATGGGGTCGGAGTATGATTAAGGGTCTTCCCCAAGCACCCAACAGCAGTAATCCACCAGGGGTCAAAGATTAACAACCCACAGCCTTGTCCATCTTTTGCTTTGAATACAGCACGCAATGTCGAATGTTTTTTACCATCCAGAGCTGCAGTATTTCATTCATGGAAGAGTTGGATCGGTGCGTAAAGATTTTTACTGGAGTTAAGGTCTGGACTCTGTGTTGGCCAATCAATGTGTGTAAATGATGTCTCATTCTCCCAGAACTACTTGAGCCTGCTGAATCCCGACATCATTATTATGATGTCAGGATAATGGATTGTTTTGTCACCTTTTTCAAACTCGGCCCCTATTCATGACCACTTCCATATGAGCGGAAATAATACTTAACTATGAATACTTTTTACTCCGTCGAGAGACCCTTTTCCAACAACAACTGCATAACACAACATCCTTCTCACTCCTGGGAACACGTGTATCTGGAGCAAAGGCCCATTGACAAATGCACTAGCGCGTTCAAGATGCTCGAGTTTCAGTACATAATATATACTGTATATTTAGTGGCGCATACCATATATATCATATACTGTACTATAGATCATAAAAATGTAAATGTTTGAACTGACACCCCAGATATTATCTGAGCCAAGAATGACAGAATCTCACTTGGGAAGTGGCATAATAAGAGTTCCTGGCACTGAACTTTAAACCTTTGTGATATTCTACATTTCCTCTAAGATTCAGACTAATCCAGGATATGAGCTTCATATGACGTCTGTTTGAAGCCCAGTACAACATATGAATCAGGGCCTGTTTACCAGAAGTCTATAGGTAAACCAGAAAAGCCTGAAACGAGCACTGTGAGTCCCCAATCGAGTCACGGAGGAGCTCGATCCTGATTGGATTTGTTCATCTGCAGTGATTAGGACAGTCTGTGAGAGGCTCTGCACTGGATCACAGACATGAGACCGGTAATCAATGTTCTAATGCCATTTGATCCACTTTCCCAGGGCACGCTACCAAAACCTTATAAACACACACTCAGTGTATAGCAGAAAGGAAATTAAAGCGAACTCACACACACACACATACATACACATACTGTCTGTAGATCTAAACACATGCACGCGCAAACAGTAGGGTCCGAAACTCAGAGCCGACGGCAAACTACGGCGTTTATGGAGTACAGTAATATACATTATTAGGCACTAGGCTGACACGAATGAACACTGTGTGTGTACTGGAGTGTATATGTGTGACTATTTCAACAACGTGTGTGAACAGGGTAATGGAATAGATTTTGACCGTTAGAAGAATTTTATAGCAGCTCAAAACACACCTTCAACCTCATGAGCTCAGAAGTATTTTTTTTTCTTTTTTTGTACTAGTGTAAAAACATTATAATTTCTTATTCCCAGGAAGGAATTCCCAGAGTTATTTTATATATAAAACATTGTAAAGAATATATTACATAATATATTACATAAGGGATGAGAATGACCAGGGACCTCCCGATACTTCATCATCTCGATACCTAGATGCCAATTTTAATTATTTTGCGATTCAGATTGTATTACAATTATGGGATGCTGTGCTGTGTGAATAGTTTAGAGGGCACCACCTACAGGATTATAAAGGGACAGCAACATTTATTAAATGAAACGTTTATAAATGTACACTATATAAACATACGAACATTTTACATTTATTTTAACGGATTTAATGGATTACATTTTTTTTTATCGATTTTGGAGTCAGTGTGGCGATACATTAATAAAAAAAATCATAATATGTAGCTGAATATATTTTTTTCTCTCATCTCATTAATAAAAATATACATTGTATATATAAAGGGTGAACACTGGTGAAGTGAGACACATTTTTGTCACACTGCTGTTTCTTTACTTCACAAGACACCCTTGAAAAAGAAATCTTAAAATCTCATTTACAATGTTCAAATGCAAAAATAAATACACAAATTATTAAATAAATAAATAAAAGAAATTCCTGATAAATATACAGGTGAATTTAAACAGGATCAATATATAATTATATTAAGGACTAATACTAATTATATGTTCTATCGATAGATAGATAGATAGATAGATAGATAGATAGATAGATAGATAGATAGATAGATAGATAGATAGAAAATAAAAATACCTGACTACCTCTCATCAAAACAGTTCTTGACAGTTTTATTGCCTTTTTATGACCTTTTAGATGACCTTTAGGATTTTTATGGCCTAGAGGTTTGATAAAGAAAAAATAAGGGGTGGGGGGTAACGGTGCTTGTGCGCTAGACATCGTTCCATTTATTTATTTCATATATTTATTTCATTTATGTATGTCATATTATTTATTTATTGTAAGGATTTGTTCAGTGTGTTGTTTTTATGTTTTGTTTTTTTTTTTGGAAAAAAAATTATGCTTGGTGAGGGAATTCATTTCAAGGTGTTTGTGTTTAACAATTAAGACAGGGAGATTTATTTATTATGCCCTGTGATGGATTGGCACCCTGTCCAGGGTGTACCCCGCCTCGTGCCCTAAGTCTCCTGGGATAGGCTCATGGTCCCCGCGACCCTGAATACAGGATAAAGCGTTATAGAAGATGAGTGAGGGAGTGAGTGAGATTTATTTATTACCAACAGAAGAACAGTTAAACGTTTAATCAGTGTGGTAAAAAAACTTGGATCACTTTGAATGACTGGGGACTGTTGAACTTGTTAGTTTTTCAATTCACTTAAAGAGAAGAAGAATAAGCGTTACCAGAGGGTAAGAGCCCCCGTCGTTAGCGGGGGGTTTGAAGAAGAAGAAGAAGAAGAAGAAGAAGAAAAAAAATGGTCTCGATGATACGACTAAAACCTGCGAGTGAGTCTAAGAAAAGAATAATATGGGAGACAAAGGTAAGGTCTGAGCGTAAACGGTTTTTCCGCGTGAGCTTGTCCGATGTTTGTTGAACGGAGAATCAAACGGGTTTCCTCTCGGGCGTTGTGATTGGCCGGATCTGCGCGTGACGAAACCCCGCCTCCGCCTCTTCTGCTTAGTCACAAAAGGCGTTTATTTTTCAATGTTGATCTAAATCTGTTGTTTTATCCACATTTTTAGGTAGGACTGTGCCTATTTTGTTTTTTAAAAAGTTCTCTACCATTAGAGCTCTAGATAAGAGCGTCTGCCAACTGGCTAAATGTAAATGTTTGTCATAGCAGCGTTGTAATGGCATAGTGGTGTTAGTTAACATCCAGTATCAGATCAGGATGTAATAAAAGTTCAACCAGAATTTTTTTTTTCATGGGGAGATGGGGCTAATGTTTAATAGCATTGTTTAGAAAATGTTTACACCAAGTGTGTGTGTGTGTGTGTGTGTGTGTGTGTGTGTGTAGGAATACCTTACAGTGTTAATTTGATGTTTCACTAGGTTCTAACATATAAGTTGAG
>JAOVVB010000031.1:9824665-9847450 GCA_028570985.1 Heterobranchus longifilis | reverse complement strand
TTCTAAATGTTTTGATTGTTTTTATGTGCAAAAATATGATTATAGTGTTGGAAATTGGTAATATTGGTAATATTTTTGGGTGGCTGGAACAGATTATCTGCATTTACCCGCGGTATCTGCTGTACTAATATGGGCCACCTCTCACCATTATGTGTTATAATAGAGAAATGAACAGTTGTATTTGGCCCAGGATGGAATTTTAAGAACCCTAAAGTTTTCTCCAACCAAAAACAGTTAACTCACGCTTAAACACACTTTAAACGTACTTTGTTATACTTACTATAATTTTATAAGATTAATGATTTCTATTCCCGCTCTATCCAGTATTACACAGAAGAGGACGGCTTCCCTTTGGGGTCCGATCTGACTCAAGGTTTCCTCCTCATGGCGGCTCAGAGAGCTTTTCCTCACCACTGTCGTGTCTGGCTTGTTTATTACGCAGTTAAATCTGTATCTAGATTTCTGTACAGCTGCGCTTCGCACAATGTCTTCAGTTAAAATGGCTGTATAAATAAAATATTTAATTAAATTATGCCATTTATGCGGTTCTCAAAATCATGGCTCACGATCTCAGAATAATGAGGAAGTTTCTCAGGATTATGTCCTAACATTATATTACGTCTGAATATTACATTATGGCTAAATATTTCAGCAGTTTCATATCAGATATCGGTAACGCTGTAGTGTGGTGTTTTATCTGCATGGGTCACGCGCCCTTGTTAAACGAACACCATTAATCACAGCTGACTGATGAGAAATGGGTCAAATATGCAAAAAGGCTCCACGATCAGATCGTATCCGTCTTGTCTGACAGCAAAGAACGAGCAGCGATTCGTGTATTGAGTGTTCTATTCTGTACACGCCTGATAGAGGTCTCGCTTATACATCTGTCTCCTGATGTATGTTTCTCTGCTGTGATGAACATTTTATTAATGAGCTTCATCTCATTTGGCAACCTTCAAAATTAATTTGTCATGCTAGATTTAGAAGACACCCTGATACGGTTTTACGGGTATTACAGCACATTAAGGGTGCTAACTGATATAATAAGAGCAATTAGAAACATGGGAGTGGATTGATGCTAAATATGGAAAATAAAAGGAAATAATTGGGTGATATTTTGATTCGAATATTTTATTTTGCTCTGTCTGATTTCTTTTAGAAAATTCGTTTATTTTGACACAGAAATTTGCCCCAAAACAGCCTCAAGAGCAATTAAACAGCCTTTATAAAGCCTGTGGCACAAGATGTTAACACCTACACTTTTAAATATGTAACTTCGTATGAATAAAGGAAACGTAATGGCAGAGAAATTACACTTCTTAATAGAGGAAGTAAAAATAGTCATTAGTGAATGAAAGGAAAGGTTTTTCAGAGCGGATTGTTTTGTCTTTAAAAGCAGCATGGGTTCCGCTGGCCTTCGGGCAAGACTCGCTGGCGTGGAGCGACTGCCTGGAAAATGCCTACGCTCAACATTTAATTTTTTTCTTTTTTGTATCTGACTTTCACAAAGCCTTAATGCAAAGATTTCATGTTCCGTCTCGGGTGAAGTGAATGACAGCGAAATCAGTCTTACACTATAAAGATCTACAGAGGCAAAGCCGTTCCATCATGTCTCCATCAGTGTACTGTAGCTTTCCAAGACTCTAACATACGGTTTCCATGTGATGGTCACAATCAAACCTGATTACAGGTCATGCTTTTCAACTGCTGAATGTAGAAGACGAGTTGTACTTTGCAGTGTACTAGCGTAAGTACTGTACATGTTGTTGACGGTTAAAGAGTTTGTAGAAACAGTTAAAAGGTTAAAGTTGAAAATTATCTGCTGATCTTTAATGTAATCAGTGATATTATTATTATTATTATTGGTGCAGGTGTTTGTTTACATTGAGTAGTGCATTAGTAGATTATTTTACAGTAGATTATTAAATCCCACACATAACTGTTCATAACATCACTTTTACTCATTATTTTGATTTGACTTATGGTGCAGATTAAACTTCAGGCAGATGGAGATCATCCAGAACATATTCACAGCGCTTCACGTTTTCCACATTTTGCTACAGTATGTTACAGCCTTATTCCAAAATGGATTAAATTCATCATTGTCAACTAAATTCTACAAACAATAGCCCATAATGACAATGTGAAAGAAGTTTGTTTGAAACCTGATCAAATTCATTAAAAATAAAAACAAACAAACAAAAATCACATGATGTACATGACACAGTTGACACTCAATATTGAGCTCATCCTGTTTCCCCTGATCATCCTTGAGATGTTTCTACAACTTGATCGGAGTCCACCTGTGGTAAATTCAGTTGATTGGACATGATTTGGAAAAACACACACCTGTCTTTATAAGGTCCCACAGTTAGTTAGCAGTGCACATCAGAGCACAAACCAAGCCATGAAGTCCAAGGAATTGTCTGTAGACCTCTCAGACAGAATTGTATCGAGGCACAGATTTGTGGAAGGGTACAGAAAAATTTCTGCAGCATTGAAGGTCCAGATGAGGACAGTGGCCTCCATCATCCATAAATGGAAGAAGTTTGGAATCACCAGGACTCTTCGTTGAGCAGACGATCGGGGGAGAAGGGCCTTAGTTGGGGAGGTGACCAAGAACCAGATGGTCAGTCTGGAAGAGCTCCAGCCTTTCTCTGTGGACAGAGGAGAACCTTCCAGTAGAAAAAACATCTTGTAACATCATATTTAAACAGACTTGGGGACAAAGGTGCTTCAACAACAACAAAAAAATTGTTTCTCATAGTCCGAGAGTCCTTCAGGTGCCTTTTGGAAAACTCTAGTTGGGGTCTCATGTGACTTTTACTGAGTACCATGCTTTTACATTCTACCATGCAGGCCTAATGGGGGAGTGCTACAGAGATGGTTGTTCTTCTGAAAGGTTCTCCTCTTTCAGAGTGACCATCATGTTCCCTTCTCCCCCAGGTGCTCAGTTTGGCTGGGCCCGCTCTAGGTAGAGTCTCGGTGGTTCCAAAGTTCTTCCATTTCCAGATGATGGAGGCCACTGCGCTCATCGGAATCTTCAATGTGTCAAAAGCATGGTAGCAAAAAGAAAAAGGAGCCACTTTCAGTTTGTTTTTTAAAGCAGCCAGTGCCAAGAGGAATCAGAAATTAAGGTTAAGTGAGGTTTAATGTCTATTTATTTCATATTTTACTTCATTTACATGTCTTTTCTAAATGTTTCGATGTGTTTTGCAATACAAAATTTTGTCCTGAGAACTCCGAAACGGATAAAATTTGTATGCCGAGGTACCGCTGTACCGAATCAATCTGCTGCCTGGCAAATTGAATTATAACTTCAATGTAAACATTTTTAAGAAACTTATTTAAAAAAAAAAGGGGTTTCTGTGTTTAAGGGGTGGAACTAATTTCATGACATTAAAACACTATCAGAAGTCTGAAATAAAATAATAATTAAAACCCTGGGCTCAGCTGCATAACAGAATTAAAACATTTGCAATTAAAACACATCTTGCGCCTGATGTTCAATGAACGTCAATTATCTACAATCTACCACCAGGGGTCACTGATTCTTCATGTTCTACAGCCAAAACCAGTATTTATACTTTCCTGGTGTTTGATGCTGAACACACAGCCGTTACATCGTGTGTTATGTTTTATTAATTAGGGTTGCCTATGAAAATATTGACCCCGCTATATAGCCCGACCTAATCGTGTTTACTCGGCTTCCCGATGCCCTGTAAATAATCCCAAATCAGCTTTAATGAGTGAGAAGTGAGAGTTTATACGGCCTGCAAGCGTGGAGAAACATCTGAGGTTAGAGAGCCTTGTTTTTTACCAGAGCGGCTGTAAAATGTGTTTGGACAGGATCGTAGAGCAGGTGAGAGAGGCCACAGGGGCTTGAGACGAGCACAAAATGGTGTAAAACTGTGTGTGTGCGCGTGCGAGATGGAGAAGCTTTAAAACTGCAGTTAGTGAAGAACTAGCGAGTGTGTTTAGTCAGTGAGGCATCAGAGTTGTGATTATAAGCCATTATAATGCTCCGAAGCCTCGTTAGGACCGGGGATTAACATCTGTACGGGGGTGATGCCATCCCAAACGGGCGGCGTTAACTACGGGGGTGAGCAGGGTCAAATTCGTCATCGAGACACACCATGATTCGATCAGTCGGGGACACACACGGTCACATAAGGTTTGTGGCGTGAATACTAATGTGTCCCAGTGCACCCTGAAGACAAGAGGAGGAAAAATGTCTCCTTACATTTACTTTAAAAATAATTGAGTAGGTATGCTGATTGATGGAACAGAAAAATAATAAAATCCCATCTCTCGATACTACATGGGACCGTGTGATGCTAATTACACCAAATGACCGGCTCTGGATGAGTGTCACGGCGCAGCGATCCAACTGTGCTGTGTGAAAATATCAAGAAGTGGAATCGCAGCATCTTTCTGCAATACAAGTGTCCTGATTAAACATGCAACAGTGTGTTTAATAGAGAGCAGGAGGACGGCTGACCCAGGGAGCAGCCTCAGCTAGTCTGGTCATTAAAAGTGAGCTATGGAAGTGTCACGACTAGTGGTGGAAACTTCACTTCTGCAAGAACTAAGCACTAGGCGGTAAGACACTGTGGAATGGAATTCTATACCAGATCTACCAGATTTTGTATCAAATGAACCTCAAGGTTCTCGTGGTCATGGGGTCAAATTTATTATGCATGTAAGATCTTAACATCTGACGTCACCAGCTTTCGTAGAACATTCCATAGAGATATTGAACTGTTGTGTGTATTGTCTCTGTATCATGACCTGCATGGGGAAAAGTGTGAGATTAATCAAAAACAACCTGTCACTTCCAGATTCTGATCCTATGTGAAGAAATTACCTGCATGTTTAAAGGTAGGCTGATCTTTTATATTACTGGCTTTCTTTTCTTGGATCTGACTCTTGGACTCTGTACTAGTCTAATTTGAACTAGTCTGCATTTCAATTCTATTCACTCACTCACTTGTTGCATATACTTTATCCTGTATTCAGGGTCCTGAAGGCTTTCCCAGGAGACCTAGGGCTTGAGGCGGGGTACACCCTAGAAGGTACACACACACACACACACACACATTTACACAATTTGGGAACACCAGTTAGCCTAATCTGCATGTCTTTGGACTGTGGGAGGAAACCGGAGTACCCGGAGGAAACCCACCAAGCTCGGGTGGGAACTCCATGCACACAGATACGGGAATCGAGCCTGGTCGAGAATCGAACCCAGGCCCTGGAGGTGCAAGGCGACAGTGCTAACCACTACACCACCGTGCCGCCAAGCACATGACCTGTTGCTTAAATTAAAACGAGACGTTTTTGGTAAAAGCTTAATAAAGCAACAACATCTGTAGTGTCTGTAACAGGGTCAAATTCATGTTCCAATATCTTAACAATTTTGCATTTTAGAATAATACATTTAGATTTATGTCTTCTTCATGTGAAATCTAAATCGGCCAAGTTTCCTTCCGAATGACAGTTAAGATCATTGAAAGATTTGAAGTAAAAAAAAAAAAAATAAATTTCTCTTTATCTGATAAAAACATAAATGTGTCTGTATAGTTACAAAAAATAAAAAGAAGCATTAAGTATTATGAAAAACTGTATAATATGAAACACAATTCAAATCTGAAAAATGCACTTGTCTTGTACCATGTTTTAGCCGGCTGCGTTTAAACAAGCTTGCTTTCCCAAAAGTCCAACCTGTTCCTGTCCTCTGCTGGCCTGAGCGCCCGGATCCAGTGGGCCGTGATGAAGTGAGCGGCGGTCCGGCTACCGGCTCTGCATCAGCTCCAGCGGGTCATTCAGACACAGAGGCGGAGCACAAGCGCTCACATTCTGCGCTGAAAAACCGCAATGGCGAAGAGTTAATCATGTATAAACACAGCTGTTTGGGTTGTTCTGTCCTGACTCCGGGCTATCTGCCCCAACCATCAGTGTGTGTGTGTGTGTGTGTGTGTGTGTGTGTGTCACGGAGATCAATATTAACCCCAATACCCGAGGAAATATAAATATCGACTCAGTAGCATCTACTCTACAGTGAGAACTCATACACACACACACACACAGTTTTGAGAAAGGAAAAAAGCTCCACCGAGATAACTGTCAAATCATTCTGACTCATAGTGAAATCTCAGTTTTAATTTTTTTTTGTTTTAACACAAAACAACAGCAGGAGTGTTATTACTATCGTATCCTATGTAGGTTAAACCCCACCTCAAGTCTCTCTGGTCACTTTGCACTGCGTGCACGTTACACACACACACACACACACACACGTATATACACACACACACATTGCACACAAATATCTACTGTATGTTTACAAATATATCTTACCGCTCCACAGCACGTGATACACACGATTTAAACGCATTTTCTATGCAGCGCGAATGAAGCGTACGTGGATTTCGCACAGCTTTGAAGCTGGAGCGGTTACTGGTTAGCCGCAGCGGTGCAGCCCGCAAACCCTCCGCGCCAACACTGGGACTCTTTATTTCACAAACAAAAGCGCATTTAAACCCAAACCGAGGCGTGTAGGAAACCCGTGTACTGACCTCGCGTCCGCGTACTCGGTGCTGCCAGGCCGGCCTGTCCGGGAAAACACCAGCTTAACTTTAAATACCGTTTCCGTAGAGAACAGTGTGTGTGTGTGTGTGAGAGAGAGAGAGTGTACTTGCAAATAAACCGCACCAGCGCCAAGTCGCTACCTCGCAGTGCGCGTGCCCGCGCTCCCGCGCGGCCTCGGTTGCTCTGGGAGAGTGAGTGCGCGTGCCCGCGTTACTGCGCGTGCCCAGGGTTAGTATTCCGCACCCTGTACATCTCAGTGCTGACACGATGTGCTGCCGTTCTGTTCAGTTCACCCAACTCTCATTCACTGGGAAAGATGTTGATGCATTCCATATCAACATAAAAAAAATTTTTTATGAAATAAATAAATATCTTAAGTAATCAAAGGCATTTTTTTTTTCTTTCACTATATCCAAACTGGAAAGGAAGACAACAGCATACACTAAAATATAGAACACTTTCTCAGACAATACATGCAATGTGTGGGTATGCAAAGCTAGGAAATAATATTCACCACTTTAAGAAAGGGAGATGCAAACTCACTCGCACACAAATTACTTATCCTTGTCATAATCAGTGTATCCAGAGAGTATCTTAGGAACACTGGGAGAATGGAAAACCAGTCCACTGCAGAGATGCAAACTCTCACACTAGTACCTGTTGTAATATGTCATTTTAGTTTGGTATAAATAACTGCCTTCATTTGGACTTGAAGTATTATGAGGTAAAGTTGTTAGTTTTGCTGTATAGGGAAAGATTCTGTTGTCCTGTGTGTCCTTTTACTTATTTCTAATGAATGGACTGGAAGAAGAGGGGAGTGCCAGGGAGATGTGTGGGAGAACTTGTGGACAATACTGCCACCATCTGTTTATCGCTTCAATAATTTTACTTTCAGATCTGAAACTGCCATGAAGTCTTGTACCCAAGTCTCCAACAGTACACATGTGATAAGCTAAAAAAAAAAAATAGAATTTATGTTAATTGAAACCTATTTCCTGTTATACAAGTGCACTTTCAACCCGATATAACAATGTTACAGAGAGATTCATTTAAGGTGGCACTATTAGTAATCAAATAAATGAGGATGGTTCCTTTTGAGTCTGGTTCATCTCAGAGCTTTTCCTTGTCACAATCACCTCAGTTTCACTCCCTGGCAACAAAAGAATAATGCTACATATGAATACATAGATTTCCATTTATATCCAGAATGTTTCTTTTCTATTAAGTTGCTATATAAATAAAATAGGAAAGTTCTACACAAATAAAATGGAATTTTATTTAACCTATTTAAAGCCAATAGTTTCAGCAATATTAAGAAGAGGATTGTAGAAGTTATTTTAGATAAATAGTTCTGTAAAGTCACAAAGCTGTAAAATTCAGTCAATGTACCTCTGCAAAAATCAGAAAACGAACATTGTATGCCATTAATTTTTATTTTATTTCATGTCAAGGGGTGAAAACCTGCCCTACAGTAAGCATTCAAAAGAAATATACAGTTCAGTCCAGTTTATGACTCTGCACAACTCCGAGAGCTGAGTGTAGACACCAAGATCCCTCTCCATCATCATCACAGGTACTGTTATCATTTAAGCTACAATGCAGATTCAAGACAATGGTCTCAAGTAAGCAAAACTGTTCAAAAATAACAATTACAAAACTCAGCAAAGGAAAAAAAAAAAAAACCTAATCATCTAATCAATTTAACATGAGACGATTTAACTCGGTTTACAATAAGTGAGGCGTTCAACTGAGATGGAACATTTAAAGTGCTTTCAAAAAGTACAGAGGGAAATGGAATAAAACCAGGCCAGTAATGTTTAAGTTATACTTAATGTATCACTAATGTATCATCAATATTCTGTAAAAATTATTCATGCCTGATCCATATTGCACAAATAAATTCATTTCTATCAGTTATTCAGCCATCACCGTGCTTGCTAAAGCAACCAAAATTTACAAAGGAGAACTAGGATGTAGGTGAAAATGTCATCAGAAAGAAAACCTGACAGTGGAAGCCAAAAGAAAATGAAACGCATAAAAAAAAAAAAAGAATGGAACAAAAAGAGAAAAAAAAATCCCATGTCTATATTAAAACAATCAATAAATAAAACAACCACCTGCAAATACAATGAAAATATGGTAAATAACTATTAAATAGACCCTATTGTATAGTCAGCTAGGCCATTAAACGCTGCAACGTCATGCTGAGTCTTAGAACTGGACAAGAGAAAGGTTATCAAAAAGATAATGATCAAACCTAGATTTTCAACTGCAATCACAAAGGCAACAAAACTCTTAAAACGGTGGTAGGTATGAAACATGTATCTGATCTTGATTTTTATTAAATGTGCAAGCCAAACACAATGGCTACATTTAATCACAATAAATATTCATGAGCTAAAGCATGATCAAAGCTTACAGCCAGACTTATGAAAGCATTTAGTCCATACAATCTGCAGAGGCAGAGTACAGAATCAAAGCCAATGACCACTGATGCTCAGTAACTGTTATAATCTGTAAAGAATATTGACTGGTCAATGGGTGAAGCATTTGCAAAATGGTCATGGTTTGAATCGTATTTCAAACAAGGCATAGTCTTGTTTAGAGATGAAAAAAAACAGAGGGGTAGTTATTTAGAACAGATTTTTGCAGGTGCTGAAATCTGTACCAAGATACAGAGACAGCTGTTTTTAAGCTAAGTAAGACTACAAAGCCAACATTCTCTATATTGCTTAGTATGGGTGTGATGAACATGACTTACTAAAAGGAGAGATTAAAATATCCCAACACCACTTCTAACTGGGGAGTTCAATTCAAAGCCCATCAGAGGTAAAATGTCTACATCTATTATAGTTAAAATGCTACTGCATTTATTCAAATATCCACATGATAGATCACAGGCTGAACTAATGGAAGGCTATAAGGCAGTACTCCCAATCAATATGATCAACTGATGAGTAGTGACTGATTTGTTAAATTTGTGAATTATAAAAACAGCAATATCTATAACATTACAGGTGACCTTCCATTTACAGAGACTGAACTTTTACACACATTTTGTAATGCTGATATTACTATCATCAGTAATGATGCACGTTTACTACTATGTCTATTTTGTACAGTGCTTTAAAGTAATATGTGGAGTGTCTACAATCAGCAGCTTTGTGTTCTCTTAAAACCTTCATTTTTGTTCCACTTTCTTATTCCTTTTCATATTACCACACTAAGGCCCCAATAACTTATCCCAGTGCACGAAAACAGGGTGTGTTCACATAGACTGACTGTAGTGTTTAAATCATCCATTCAAAGTGAATTAGTTTATTGGAAACTGCTCAGTGGAAGCAAGAAAGAACAAAGATGCTCTTTTCAAAACAATTAAAAACAAGTAGCATGATGCATACATGAATAAGCTAGGAGGATGCAGTAGCTGGGTTTTTTTTTTACCCTTTTTTTTGGAAGTTAATTTTCCATTCATTCCTGCCTTTTTTAATCTTTGTCATTTTTGATGATACATTCCGCTTGGCACAGTGAGGGCTAGAAATCTAATGCATTTTTTAAGAGTGAAGCTACAAGCTACTTACAGAGCAGTGATTGCACTCATTTTTGTCCTATTTCTTTCTTTTTTTTGGTGTGTGTTTGAACAGGGAAATGGAAACTCTAAACATATGACCAGAGAGGACAACTGTACAGCCAATGTAGGAATATTTCATATATATATACTTATATTCAAATATATATAGTTTAAAGTGTTAGGCCTGTTGAACTGTCCGGTGTTGGAAGGCCAGCTCAGTTCTTCCGACTTCATCTAGACTTGCAGATTTAGCATCCTACAAAAAGAAAGAAAGTGCAGTGCATAAACATGAAACTTGAAGAAATAATAAACAAAATACAAAATCAGATCATTTACTTTTCTACGGTTTGCTGCCACCTCCTCCGCGGATGCCCAGCGGCTGGTTGTTAAAGAGCCCTGCCCCAGGGCGGTTGATGTTTGGGTGGGTGGGAGAAGCCACAGGTGGCTGGCCTGGTCTGATGGGTTTGGCTTTAGAGCAAGGCAAAATGATCAGTCAGTAAGGTCGGAAAACCACTCACTATGCACAAAATAACCTTAAAGTAACAGATAATCCAAAAACAAAATGAAGCATGTTTGTGCCCCTTCTTTAAATGCAGTTTATTGTCCCATAATAATCTATACATCCTACAGTATGTGTATAGTCTGTTAAAAATGTGTACATCAATAGGTATAACATCGAAGACTTTACTATCAGTTCAGCAAACTGCACTTTGAAATGAAATTTATTTGCTAACCAACACCATTAGTATCATATCATAATTAATACTCTTTAATCTAAAAATAATCTTTAACTTGTATCTAAATATTATTAATGTTGTTTGTACATGTCTTATTTTCTCTATAAACTTTAAGACACATGTCCTATCTAAGCCTAATTTGTTTCGAATGATAATATAACTGTACAGTATATCGAGTGAAACTTAAATGTATTTAGTGCCCTCTAGTGGTTGGTTGTAGTATATTTTCAGTCATTACCATGCAAGTTACATGTCCAATATTTTTTCTTCTCACAGAAGTAAAATGTTATACATTGTGCTCAAGGTATAACAACTCAAATTATGTTAATATCTCACTTACTTACAAATATGTTAAGTTATGAATATCATCACTGAGGAAGAAATAACTTCCTTTGTACCTTTATGTATGGCGATTCCTAGTAATGGGAAGTTTGAATCATTTTAGTGACTCGGTTCTTTGAATCTCATTCTTCAAAATTAACAAATCTTTTTTTGAGTCATTTAGTTCATTTAAAAATTTTTTTATCAGAAATAAAATAAAATGTTGCATTATTAATAAAAAGACCCCCAATACGTCTACATACACAAATTTTGGCTATAGTTTAAGTAATGAAAATAATACAATGTAGCTAAGGACATATTGTAATAAACAGAATGAGTAGTCACCTCTCATATCTTCGTATCTCATATCTTATCTGAGTCGTTCGTTCTTTTGAATCTATTGCACCGCATAGTGTCTATGGGAGTCACGTGACAAAGGAACGAACGACTCGGGACTTAAAGATTCGTTGAGAACTGTTAAATTCTGTTTCCTGTGTACTGCATTGCATAACATCTATGGGAGTTACGTGTCAAAAGAACGAACGACTCGGAATAGACGAGTCATTGAGAGAATCGTTCAATTGTTTCCTGTGTACTGCACTGCATAGCATCTATGGGAGTCACATGACAAAAGAATGAACGACTCGAGACTCGAAGTCTCACTAGCAGAACAGTTCAATTCTGTTTCCTGTGTACTGCACTGCATAGCGTCTATGGGAGTCACGTGACAAAAAAACAAATAACTCAAGACTCGAAGACTTACTAGCAGAACCGTTCAATTCTGTTTCCTGTGTATTGCACTGCATAGCGTCTATGGGAGTCACATGACAAAAGAATGAACGACTCAGGACCGAAAAGACTCAAAGGTAACTACTCATTTCTGTTTCCTGTATATAACACAGAGGTTTTGCGATGCTTTGCGCTTGCGCGCCCAATAGAAAATTTACGAATCACTCTTCGAGACTACTCGTTCATCTGATTCATGTTAAAGATTTGTTCAAAAAGAACGAATCGTTCATGAACGACCCATCACTAGAACACACCGGAAGCAGATGTCAGCAGAAACAACAGGTGTATAATTTAATATGCACTTTTCAGGCCGTCAAAAAATGTCGCATTTCTGTGAGTCGAAGCTCAGTAGATGTGATGTTGTCAGTACCGTGCGGGTTTCTTAAGTTAAGCCTTAATTTGTCTCATATACGTACATTACAGCACACTGAAATTCCTTCTTCGCATATCCCAGCGTAACTGGGGCAGAGCGCAGGGTCAAACATGATACAGAACCCCTGGAGCAGATAGGGTTCCTGGAGCAGATAGGGTTAAGGACCTTGCTCAAGGGCCCAACAGTGGCAACCTGGTGGAGCTGGGGATCAAACCACCAATTTTCCTATCAGTAACTCAGTGCCTTAGCCTTCTGAGCCACCACTGCCCCATATTTAGCAAACCGTGTCAGATCTGGTAGCCAAGATACTGTTCCTCGGTCAGCCCCAGAGCACACTTCCAGGGGCACTTGTTTCAGGGCAGATGAAGCTACTTGTGTGGATCACGACATCATCCAAGATATTGTTGTGGTTCCTAAGGATGATGTCCAACAGCCGATGGAACATAGCTGGAGCACCGTGGAGACCGAAGGGCAAGACCCGATACTCAAAATGGTCATGGTCGGTAGAGAAGGCCATCTTGACTTAGGCCTTCAGAGTAATGACCACCTGCCACTAGCCCTTCGTCGAGCGTGGAGATGAAGCGGGGCTTTTCCAAACATTCCACAAGATTATTCACATGCGGAAGCGGGTATGCGTCGAGGGTGGAAATGGCGTTCGATTGCCGGAAGTTGTTACATACTGTAGCCTGATCGACCTGTTTTTTGGTTTTTTTGTTTAGGGTGCTATTTATCCCAAGGTGGCCTTCAAACAGTGTTGAGTGCGCCAGGTACATGACTATATCTACTTTGGCCTGTGGGACCACCAAAAGATCAATATCAGGGCCTCATATAGCCATGCCCATTTTGAGGGTGAATTGGCTCTGTTGAGAAAAAAAAATCGTCTGGACAGACGGACAGATAGACAGACAGACGAAAAATTGATTTAAAGAGTATGTTCTGACCAATGTACAGACAAGATCTTTCTTTTATTTATATAAATATAATTGTGGGAAACAAGTCTTTTCTGTCACCTTCCCCCAACTTAATTGGTCTCTCGATAAGCAGATTTAGCTGGAGAAACAGTATACATATTTATAAACTTGATGAACATGCTCACTATACATTTCCATGTGTACAGTAAGTCAAGGATGTTTTAAATTTGTCACAGCCTTTGGATTTGAGCTGGTAAAGCTCAAGATTAAGGTCAAGTGAAGGCTTTTTATTTTTATATCACATATATAACAACAGCAGTAGACCCAATGTGATTTCAGGTAGAATATACAAGAGTCAAGATTCAAGATTCAAGATTTAAAGAACTATATTAATCCCAGAAAGAAATTGCTTAATGATGACACATACAGTATATACTGTATAGAGGGGCCTAAAATCTAATTTTGTGTTTCCTCAAAAGATGTCAGTAGTTGCACCATTATTGATGCTACAGTATCATGTGACTATCTGAAGAGCAGCATATATTTTTCATGTTGAACTGTGTATACATTTTTTGGGTCTTTATATTGACGGGCCAAAAAAGGTAGCATTTCAGAAGAGTTTATTCGGAGAAATATTATTATCATTATTATTATTATTATTAGCAACAAATTACTCTATATTAAATATTGTGTAAAACTGATGCAGTGGCTACAGTCTTTCTTTTTGGGGCCTCAAAGTGTTTAAGTAAGGAAGATGCCATTGAAAATCCTCATGCAGGACACATCTACAGAGGGTAAAAAAGCTATGAACTGCACACAAGTAATTTATATAAATTGAAAGGGGTGTCTAGAAATCCAACTTTCACCTAATCTGAATACAGCATTTCACATATAAATAGTATTACTAAGAAAAACTGTAACTGCTTAACTGTCAGTTTAATCTCAACTTTTAGGAACTGGTCTTGTAGCTCCAGTATCTAAACTAAAGAGGCAAAATTCAGAAGCTAATTTAATTTAAATGGGCATTCAAAAAGATAACATTTATGTCAACTTTATTGTTTTGGTAAAATATTAAGTCTACTGTTAAGTACTGTTCAAACTTTTGTGTCTTTACACAGGGAGACAGCAGCATCCGCTACTTTGAGATCACAGATGAAGCACCATATGTTCATTACCTTAACACCTTCTCCAGCAAAGAACCACAGAGGGGCATGGGCTACATGCCCAAAAGGGGCCTAGACGTTAATAAATGCGAGATTGCCAGGTACAGAGCACCATATTCTTATGTTTGCCAGCAGAAACTGAACTTAATCTTGTATGCTTGAGTACCTCTGTTGGACACTATCAGGCCAAAAGTTATAATAAAAAAGTTATATTTTATTCAATGGCCTTTAACGTTGATTACAGTCCACAATGTGGTGACTAATTCATGTGTGAAAATAATTCCTCATGGTCCTGGAACCACTCTCACAATTTGAATCTTGGAACATGCATGTGTCATCAGGGACAAAAAAAATCCAATAAAGGGATAACCTGATCATTCAATACATTCAGGTTGACTCCATTTTTAAACACTGAAGCAACCCCATTATTGATTATGACAATGCTTCTAGAAGCTTTTACAGTGATCAATGTGCATGATGGTTGCATCATTTCATTTGCTTTACTTCTTACCCTGATATGCCCATTGCTCTAGTTTAGGGTATACAGTGAAACCTCGGATTGCGAGTAACGCGGTTTGCAAGTGTTCCGCAAGACGAGCAAAGATTTTTAATCATTTTTGACTTGAAAAACAAGCAAGTCTTGGTTTACAAGTGCTGAGTATCATGTATCACGCATGTGCTTCTTGTTTTGACGCCGAGCGTCACGTGATCCCAACTGAGGGGAAAATTACATTTCTTATGGGAAAATTACATTTGGTTTATAAGTGTTTTCCAAGTGTTTTGGAATACAAGCCCGCTTCCGGAACGAATTATGCTTGTAATCCAAGGTTCCACTGTATCTGGGCTCATCAGACCACCAAGTGTTTTAGTGATCTTTAGATTGTGAGTGTCATTTAATAAATATACTATATTGCCAAAAGTATTCGCTTACTTGCCTTCACATGCATATGAACTTGATTAACATTCAATTCTTAATCCATAGGGTTTAATATGACGTTGGCCCTTTGTAGCTGTAACAACTTAGTACAAGCTGTAACTCTTCTGAGAAGGCTTTCCACAAGGTTTAGGACTGTGTTTATGGAAATTTTTTCTACCTTTTTTCTAGAATCACATTTGTGAGGTCAGACTGGTCCACAAGATATTGCACAGGAAGGCCTGGGTTGCAGTCTCCTTTCTAAGATGAATCCCAAAGGTGTTCTATCAAGTTAAGTTCAGGAGTCTGTGCAGTCAAGTCAAGTTCTTCCACACCAAACTCGCTCATCCATGTCCATTTATGGACCTTGCTTTGTACACTGGTGCGCAGTCATGTTGGAACAGGAAGGTGCCTTCCACACACTGTTCCCACAAAGTTGGGAGCATGAAAGTCCAAAATGTCTTGGTATGGTGAAGCATTAAGAGTTCCTTTCACTGGTAGTAAGGGGCCGAGCCCAACTACTGAAAAACAACCCCACACCAGTTCCAACATGACTGTACACCAGTGCAAATCAAGGTCTATGAAACAAAGATGGTTTTGTGTGGAAGAACTTGACTGGCCTGCAGAGAGTCCTGACCTCAACCCAATAGAACACCTTTGAGATGAATTAGAGCGGAGACTGCGGGCCAGGCCTGCTCATCCAACATCAGTGTCTGACCTCACAAATGCGCTTTTGCAAGAATGGTCAAAAATTCCCATAAACACATTCCTTCTTAAACCCTTTTGGAAAGCCTTTCCAGAAAGGTTGGAGCTGTTATAGCTGCAAATGGTGGGCCAACATCATATTAAACCATATGGGTTTAGAATTGAATGTTACTCAAGTGAATATGCATTTGAAGGCAGGCGAGTGAATACTTTTAGAAATATAGTTTATGTATGGGCTGTCCCCTAGAGCGTCCTGCAGTCCAAGTACACTTTTGTGTCATTTTGGATTTTGGTATAAGGACACCTACTGTATTTTGACTTTTGTTGCTATGTTTTGCTGTCTTCACATTTCTTGAGTTCAGGTTTTCTCATAGTTCTTGATTATTCTCAATTTAAGGATGTATAATATGAGGTCTGAACAAACAGACGAGGGTTATCATTGTTATATCGTATAACTGTGGACTCTGGATTAATTCCACAATACTGAATGGAGTAATGGATTTGTTGGGAAAGTGCTCAGAATACCTGACCCTGGGATGCTATTGTGTTTTGAAGCTCCCAAACTTCCACTGTGTCCATGGGAACATCACAGGTTGTCCCCTACTACCTAGTTTCTAAGTTCTTCTATTCCATCTACACCAGTGTTTTGATTTGGCTGCCTAAACTCTCCCCACACCTGAAATCATTTATGTAATTCTCTGTCTGCTTTAAAAGGATGCCAAGAACGTCTCTCATTGCCGGTCTCATTCTTGACTTTGCCTGCTTCATGGACTTTAAGACTCATGGACTATTTCACACTGTGTCATGGATCTTGAGCCTCTGTTTCCTCTCTTTGGAATTAATCTATTGAAATCTCATGGACAACTAGCCTTGAGTCTACATTTGGATTTGTTATATTTGTTTTATTTCCCACAGATATTTCCACAGACAATTGGCTTTGAACTTCAGTTTGTGCCACGGACCACATTAACGGGAATCTACAAATAGAAAAAAGGTGGCTTTTAACTCTGCTTTCTGTCACAGAGAAGCAAATCATTTACTCACACTGGTGACTTCTTTTAAACTATCTCTCCAAATAAACAGCCAGGACCCACTTCTTTCTGTGCATCATTTACATTTAACTCATTCAGTTTATCCAAGCCCTTTTTTAATTTTTGTGCTAATTAGAAGACTTCTACCAACAAGTTGAGGACAGTTTTGATTGTTCCCTCTGGGGCAGAGAGGTAGCAAGGCAACAGCTAGAACTTTGTCAAGGTACACATTCTGTTTATGACTAGGCTATAATTAGTCCCCCGTACAGACTATAATTTCAGATACTGTCAGCAGCTTGTCATTGGGACAATAACGCTATTTACAAAATGTTCCTGGAAAGATTATCAGTTTCAGACAAAGATTAATTAGTTGCTTGAGATTTACAGTGCGGTCTTCATGAACTCAAGGACTTGGCAGAATGAGTTAACACTTGTATCAGGCTCAGATGGAAGGAAAAAGTACAATCATCTAGGCTAACCAGACCACCCACTCCTCCACATCCTATGGTCTCTTCAGCCGAACGAATCCCAGTCAAACTCAGATCATCCAAGAAGAACGGCAGTGTCATCTTGAAATGACTGCATGCTTCTACTGTGGCTAAGACAGTTGTTTCTACAGTACCTTATTTGTCCATTAAAATCAACTCAGACTCAGTAGAACTCCCATAGCATACATTCCTTATTTTACATAGTAATTGTTAGTGGAAATAAACCTCACACATTTCCTGAATCAGGATCAGACCAAAACCTGTGGCACAACTGCCAAAGACCTGGACATTCTTTCTGTTCCCTTGGGTTCTCCCCTGCCAGTGTAAGCCCTAAACAGAAAACCTCTGTGTTCAATCAGTCATAAAACCATTCCCATCACCCTAAGAATTTTGGGAAATCATTCTGCTCTCCTTTTCTTATGAGCTTTCATGCCCCATTGATTTGGGTCTTCCATGGTTACTTGAGGTAACATAGCCCTTATGTAATCAGGTTCAACAATTTAATTCTTGGATTCTTCTTGCCTGTCATGACAGCTCAACTCTGTTGCTACACCCACAACTTCCCCTTTCCTTGAGCAGAAATCTCAAGATCTTTCTGGAGAACATTTAAGAAATTTGGATGTGAAGCCAGAGTTGCATCTCTCTCTCGCTCCACACAGGTCCTATGACTAAGTGTTCGACCTCCTTTCTGGATTGACTCCACCTAAGGGGTAATTGTAGTAAATTTCTCCACCTGAGAGTGGAGATATGGATAAATCCATCCTTCTCTCCTGGGAGGACTGTGTATAAAAAAACCCTTTTAAAACCATCCTTGTGACTATTGGGGCCGTAATGACATCACAATAAAGGATCACTAACTGCTTCTCCTCAAGGCCGCTGCATTTGATCTCTCTTTCAAGGGGCATGAGATTTCACCAAGTTTGATTTATGAAATGCTTATGAGGAGGGTGAGGAATATAAGACTGATTTTAATACCCCAACAGGACCTGGTTAATGACATATATATATATTTTTTTATAATTGCTTGTTTTTTTTATTTTCACTTGATAGCATTCTGATTTTCTCCTGCTCCCTAAAGGAACATAAACGTAACATATTTGAAGTCCAAAACTGGAAAACAAGCTGTATGTGAATGCAGGAGAATCCAGAATACAAATAGATTCTGCCAAATTGAAAACAGTCACAGACTGACAGGAATTTCATTGTTTTCTAGATTATTTCTGGATGGATTTCTGGATTATTGTCCTGCTGGAAGATCCAGTGAAGCCCCAATATTAATTTCCTGACAGAGGCAGTCAGATTTTAATTTAAAATGTCCTGGTAATATTGAGACCATGCTGACATGACCCCAAGTGCTTACATTTCTGGTTAACCGACAAAAAATACTTTTTTCCGGCATACCTTCCAAATAGTCTGTTGGTATAGAGGTTGGATCTGCTAATGGTTTTGGTTTGGTCAAGATTTTACTTGTAATTCACCAACAGTGATCCCTGGGAATTTTTTTAACCATTACTGTTGCCAGGCAAATTTGTAAAAGGTCCACTTATTTTTTAACTATGCTCTATCAGTTGAGAACGGTAAGTCCCCTATTTAGGAACATTTGAGTTACGAATTTCTGCAGATACGAAATAGAATGCGGATCTACTAACATTCATAGATGCGAACAAATCTTGGAAGTATCTCACGTCTATTGGTCAAAAAATAGACATTGCAGTGCACCAGATAACAATATTTATAATTATATACAATATTTTCAGTGTGTAAGTATATGTATAAAGAGTCCGGGATATTGTATGTGTGCGTGAGTGTGCAGGTGAAATGAGTCGGGTAACGCACATATGTCAGGGACTAACTGTATCTATTTTTCTATATCTTCTTTATGTGGTTTGTGTGTTCACTTTTTTTTTATCTATTTGATGGATAAGTAAGGGAATTTGTCCTCTGTCACCTCATAATTGTACCCCAGTTAATCAAGACATTATGGATAAAGGCTTGGAGGGTTTTTACATAATTCAGGCACCTCAAAAGTACATTACATGGGAAATATGCTTAATTTACGTGTTTACTATAATTCCTATGGGTATCAATAATTGTGGCACGTTTTAATTTAAAATATATTATTTTTAATATTATTATTATTTTTATTATTGTTTTTTCAAGCCAATGATAAAAACCTTGATGAAAAATAGACGATTGTCCTCTTGATTCAAATATGCTACTTCTTTCAGAAATGTAATTTTATGGAACAAAAAGATATTTCACTTTTCTTTAATGTCATAATTAAAGATGATCTGACTCCTGTCTTTTGTGTGATTTGACACTCATGTTTATATTTAAAGGTTTTATAAACTTCATGAGAGGAAATGTGAGCCAATTATCATGACTGTCCCAAGAAAGGTACTACTCACTGCTAATTATAATTGTATTAACAATGCACTACTATTGCATACAAATGCATCATGAACAGTATTAAAGTTTTATATTTAGTCATCATTTTAACCAGCATGCCAGTGTTCACCAGTCAGCATTTTAACCAGCAGGCCAATTATGTACGAGGGTGAGTCAAAAATTATCTGCACTTTGGCTATAGAATTTATTTTAAGTAAAATTTAGAAAACACAAATGTTTTTAGACACAATCTCCTTTCTCTTCAATATACTTTGTCCATCTGTCAACGTGCTTTCGTATTCCCCTATTTAAAAAAAAAGGCTATTTTAGGCTGAGCTGTGAGCCACAAATGCACTACTGTCTTCAATTCTTTGTCAGCAGTAAATCTTCATCCTCGTTGGGCTACTGTTAGGAGACCAAACAGGTGTGAAAGTCCAATCAACAGTATGGGCAGAAATGTTTTCGGTCATGCAGGATCACAACGCCCTTGGACAGCAGTCCTCTGGGTTTAATTCAGGGTTTAGGCTGCTGCCCTTAATAAGCATCTCAATGTAATGAGCACTGTTGATTGTTAAACCTCTCTCCTGAAAATGTTCCAGTACTGGCCCTTGAGAATCCCAGAAAACTGTACGCATATTTCTTGTTTTCGTTCCATACTCTGCCATTTACTTCCAGGCACATACTGGGAGCATAGCGATGAATCCATGTCCCGTCACGAGTAATGATGTAACTTTCACCTTCCTTAGAGTATCAGTCCAAATTTTGTTCTTCAATTAGTTGTTTCGGGAGAAGGTACTAATGGCACCCTCGGACCACAAAAAAACGAATTACTGCATGCTGTTCATCTTTCATGCAGATCAAAAGTGGGGTATCCATTTTTTGCTCTCATCGTGGTTACAACGAACTGATTTAACACATTCGCACAATGTGCCCAACAGAGGTTTTAATATAACCAGAGTGTGGAAATTTTTACCTCACCCTTTTTATGTGATTGTGTGTGATTGTGTGTGTTTGTGTGTGCACACACATTCACTGTCCACCTTTTTCCCCTGCTCATTTAAACATTTATGAAAATCATGCAGGTCAACTGGTCAAGAGCTTCAGCTAATGTTCACATCGAATGTCAGAATGGGTAAAACATATTCTCTGTGGCTTTAATTCCAGGCAGTGTTGTTGGTGTCAGATGGGCTGAAAATTTCACAAACAACAATCTGTGCGCCAAAATATATAGCACTAAAAACATCTCGAACGCTCTAGCCCTGCTGCAGGAAAACTTTCTAGGACTAATCATTTATTATGGTACTGACATCCCATACCTGTCCCATTCCCCCGATCTTATAACACCTGATGCCTACTTGTGGGGAATGTTTAAGGAGAGTGTGTTCAACTGTGAAGCTCTGCCAAGAACTGTGCCTGCATTACGCATGCAAGTTGTCTATTTTTGCAGGAGTCTGCAGCAACCTTTGTTTCGGGATGTGTTTGAGAATCTGCATGAACAATATGAACTCACAGATGACAACATGGTAATATTTTTTGTCTTTTCAGTACTATATATTTTGGCACATACTGTGTTTACATAGAATGGTGGTCAAGGCTACTTTAGCACAAATTACTGGATCAATGTAGTCAGTTGCTATTAAGGTGATCATCTTGTGACACTGTTGAGGCAATTTTTGAAGACCAGGTTGTTTTGACAGCAGCTTTCTGCTCATCTGTATCATTGGGTCGGGTGTTTCTCCTCTTCCTCTTTCAATCTATAAGATTCAGGTCAGGCCAGCGAATCAAGCACAGTAATATCATAGTTAGCAAACCAGTTTGCAGTAATTTTGGCACTGTGGGCAGGTTCTACGTAAGTCTTGCTGGAAAAGGAAACTGGCATTTCCCTAAATCTTGTCATCAGATAAAAGCATGAAATGCTCCAATATCTCCTCATAGACTGTGCAGTTGACTTTGGAATTGATAAAACGAACTAGACTAACACCAGCAGATTACATGGCACCCCATATTATCACTGGAGTTGGACTTATTAACTTCACATTGGAGTTGAAGTTAAGTGCAGAATTTACTCTTGAAAAAAAGTACTTTTGACCACAGAACATGGGTCCTTTTTCCAGCCCAGATAACACACTTCTAACATTGTCGCTGGTTCAGAAGTGGCTTAATACTAGGAATGCAACACACTCATCGTCTATAACTCTTTATCCTATAGTCAGGGTCGCGGGCCTGGAGCCTGTCCCAGGAAGCTTGGGGCATGAGGCGGGGTACACTCTGGACAGGGTGCCAATCCATTGCAGGCACACACACATACTGTACACTTAATTACACACACACATACTATGGAAATGCTAATTAGCCTAGTCTGCATGTCTTTGGACTGTGGAAGGAAACTGAAGTACCTAGAGGAAACCCACCAAGCATGTGGAAAACATGCAAACTCCATGCACACAGAGACGGGAATCGAGTCTGGCCGGGAATCAAACCCGGACCCTAGAGGTGCAAGGCAACAGTGCTAATCACTATACTAGCTTGAATCAACTTTGCTTGGCAATCCTATTAAGGCTGTGGTCATCTCTGTTGCTTGTTCACCTTTGACTATGAAATTTTTTCCTTCCGGTCAATTTTACATGTATTTGTTTTGATACAGCACTCTGCAAACAGCCAGTTCTTTTAGCAATGACCTTTTGTGGCTTACCCTATTGCACAACACTTGTTGTTGTTGGTCTTTTGGCTGCTCCCGGCAAGGGGTTGCCACAGCAGAATACCCAGTTCGCAGTTCTACAACTTGGCACAAGTTTTACGCC
>JAOVVB010000031.1:9803963-9816634 GCA_028570985.1 Heterobranchus longifilis | reverse complement strand
GGTTGCCACAGCAGAATACCCAGTTCGCAGTTCTACAACTTGGCACAAGTTTTACGCCGGATGCCCTTCCTGACACAACCCTCCCATTTTATTCGGGCTTGGGACTGGCACTGCATCCAGTGGCTGGGGTTTGGGCACTGGCTGGGATTCGAACCCGGGCCTTCCACATGGCAGGTGAAACACCTACCACTGAGCCACCAGTGCCCCCACCCTATTGCACTGTATATACAGTATATGCTCATAACCCACTTCATTAGATACACCTTGTACAGGGTTGGACCCCCTTTTGCTTTCAAAAATGCCTTAATTCTTAATTGTTAGATTTAACAAGACGCTGAAAACATTCCTTAAAGGTTTTGGTTCATATTGAGAGGATAATATAATAGTGTTCCTGCAGATTTGTTGGCTGCACATCCATGATGCAAATCTCCTGTTCCACCACAAACCACAGGTGCTCTATAGAATTGATTATGGAGGCCATTTGAGTACAGTGAACCTATTGTCATGTTTAATAAACTAGTTTGAGATGATTAAACTTGATGATTTAAATTTGTGAGATGGCATATTATCCTGAGGTCATCAAGGGATGAACATGGTCATCAGTAAAACTTAAGGAGGCTGTGGAATTTAAACAATGCTCAATTAGTACTAAGGGGCCCAAAATGTGCCGAGAGAATATCTCCTACACCATTTCACCAGCAGAAACCTGAACTGCTGATGCATGACAGGATAAATATTAACATGTTGTTTATGCCAAATTCTGTCCCTACTAATCTGGACCTTCTGGTCCAATTATGGTCAGACTATGCAAATGGAATTCAAAGATGCCCTTCAGATGTAACAAGATATTATTTGGGTTATTGTTGTCTTTCTGTCAGTTTCAACCAGTCTGGCCATTTTCCTTTGACCTCTGGCATCAACAAGGCGTTGTCACAACTGCTGCTGATATTTTCTCTTATTACAGATCATTTTCTGTAAACAATAATGATGGTTGTGCATAAAAATCTCAGTAGATCAGCAGTTTTGGAAATACTCAGACCAGCCTGTCTGACACCAACAACCATGCAATATTCAAAGTCACATCCTTATTCTGATGCTTGATTTGAACTTCCGCAGATAATTTTCACCATGTCTAAATTGCAAATAAATTGTGTGTGTGTGTGGTGGTGTTGTTGTCATTTGTAATATTTGGTTCAGGGCAATTTTCAAATTTTTGCCCCTGTACAACAAAGGCCCTTCATTTTCGCAGCTTCAAAAGTAATTGGACAATTGACTGCAAATGATGGTGTGTTTTATGGTTATTTTAGGACAAATTAAGAAAATAAAAGGTCCGGAGTTGATTACAAATGTTGGATTTCATCTTGAATACAATTTTATTTGTTTAAGCCCAGCCACTGGATGCAGGGCAACCTTATTCCTTCATGGTCCCAAACCCAAAAGAATAAGAAGGTGTCCAGTGTAAAAGCTGTTCCAAGTTGCAAGCAGATCACATGGTCCGTTGACACAGTCTGTGATGGGAGCAGGCAAAAAAACAACAAATTATATAATCATACCCAGTACAACATGGATTAAAATGTTTACTATCACTCCCTCACTCACTCACTCACTCACTCACTCACTCAATTTGGGAACACCAGTTAGCCTGATCTGCATGTCTTTGGACTGTGGGAGGAAACCAGAGTACCCGAAGGAAACCCATCAAGGAGAACATGCAAACTCCATGTGCACAGAGGCATCTGTGCCACCTGCTTACTATTACTGTCCTTTGTAATTAAAATTTACACTGAAAATACAATTATGCTAAAGATACACTCAGATGTAAAATTCCAATAACACTAGAGCAAAATAGAAAGTATAAAAAGTACAAAATATAGCACAGAAACGGAGTTAGTGTCATGCATGGGCCTTTATGTCTGCCATTGGTCTTTAATAATTATATGACTACTAATAGAAGTAGCAGGATGAATTCTGACTTGTATAGAGTAACACTGGTTGCTCAGATTCAGTGGTATGCTGCAAAACTGAAAAGACAGAATTTCACAGTACAGCTGGATAATGGGCCAAATTGAAACTGCAATAGCAAAGCAAAGAAACTGAATGTTTTAATGCACCAATCAGCCACCTGACCTCAACCAAATTAAAGCTGCTTTTCACATTCTTAACCAAAACTGAAGACCGAAAGGCCCACAAACACGCATTCCAGACTTTAGGAAGTCAATTAATTCCTCATCATGGCTTGCTCATCAGGGACAATCTTATCATTTTGATTCATACATATTCACATTTCATACAAACTTAAATAATTCTTTTGGTTGTATAAAGCTGCTTTGCGACAATGTCAATTTTTAAAAGCGCTATACAAATAAAATTGACGAATTGAATTGAATTGAATGACTGCAAAGTTTCTACCTCAAAGATTAAAAAAATTATCCCAATATCTGTTTTTGCTAATTTGTCCAATTACTTATGAGGCCTGTAAAAATTGAGGACTTTAAAAATTTATGTTTATTATTTTAAAGGTTAAAACATTTTTTATTATCCCCTCACTTAAGGCAGAAAGTCTACATTTCAATTACTTTTATTGTTTCATTTCAAATTCATTGTGGTGGTGTACAGAGGCACAAGTTAGAAAATTGTCTAAATATTTTTGAACCTGACCAAATCTACACCGCATGGCGAAAAGAATGTCGCATATACTAATATTTTCTTAGACTCCATTTACCTTTACTACATTGTTTTGACATTATACAGTGTCACAGCATTTATTTGACCAGAAAGGGCCACCTTCTTTCTTTGCTCCATAATCTAGTTCTAATGCTTACATGCCCATTGTTGGTGCTTTTGGTGGCTATGTACAGTAGCTCCATACGCAATGAGCTGCGATGCATTGTGTGCATTTTTTAGCAATTTGTGATACTGTAGCTCTTCTGTGCAATTGGACTAGATCAGCTAGCCTTTGCTCCCCACACCCACATCTACATAAGCTTTGGGTGTCTATGACTCTGTTGTCGGTTAACAATTTGTCCTTCAGATGACTTTTCATAGGTAATTCATACCAGGAACACCCAACAAGACCTGCCATTTTAAAGATGTACTGACCTAGTTTTTTTATCCATCAATATTTGGCCCTTGGCAAATTTGCTTATATCTTTAGACTTGTTAATTTCTGCTGCTTCTAAAACATCAATGTTAACTCTTTACTTGTTGTCCCACACACTAATGTATCCCACCTTTTGTTTGTCATTGCTTTTTTATGTTGTGGCTGATATATTCACAATGCTTTAAGCATTGCGTAACCCATGATGAAATATTTCAAAACCTTTTTTTAACCTCACAGTACATAACATATACCGATGCATTTCTATTCATGCTTACCACCCACAGTCAGACCTGTTCCAGGATGATCTGTATCCAGATACAGCTGGCCCGGATTGGGCCTTGGAAGCAGAGGAGTGGTTTGAAGGCAAGAATGGTGATCCTATTCTAATTTCCCTCAAACACGGCTATGTCCCAGGCAAGAACCGTGACCTCAAGGTGGTTAAAAAGAATGTTCTAGAGAACAAGTCATCCAAGAAGGTGGAAGAGATGTCAGCTCTTCAAAAACCTGCCTCTCCTCAGCTCACGAGAGTAAGTGTTGAGTAAAGTCATCACTAAGGACAAGAGTGCTCTCCCCAAACTATTTACTGTAATTTCTGCCTACATTTCAATTTCATGTATTAACAAGTTTAGAGATGAGTGTATATAGGCCCAGTCAAATTAATTAAGTGACAGGTTACGTAAGCTTGATGATTACTGTAATTGTTCAAAGCATACAACAGTAATGATAGAGTTTGAAATGTTCTCTTTTCTTTTGTAGAAAAATGAAGTCAAGTTGGAGGAGCTGCTAAGAGAAGTGAAATCGCTCAGAGACCTTGTGACACTTCAGGATAGGCGAATCGTCAAACTTGAAGAGCAGGTGGCCAAAGTGGCAATTTGAAGTGTTGCTCAGGTCTGAGTCACCATGTCAGCATATGAAGAGATTAATTTCAGAGGGCCAGTCACTGCCAAAAAATCGCAGTTAACTTGATCATTCCTCTTGGTGTTTTTTTTTCTCGTGACTATGACTGGAAGCAACATTCCAATATGGACATTTTCATCATGCCCTTCCTGAGCATCTGTTAGCAAAAAGAAAAATATATATATTTTGCTTTGTGTTGTATTTTTCATGGTCTAGTGGGTTTATCTGATAAATATTTTAGATTTTTAAATTTTATAATTTTATTCCTTTTTTGTTTTTGTAAAGATGTGGTTTTTCTAGGTCTTGCAGCAAGTGCCAAGTCCCCTAGTGTTTTTTGTGAGTGTATCAGTATTACTCTTATTTTTGTGCTGCCAAATGTGAGGCACACATGACCCACCTACTATTTTGCTTTTGTTTGAGGTTTTTTTTATAGTGGACTTTACACTGGCTATTACTATTATCAAAATTGAACATTAGGAAAGTTTAGCCTCTTTATATACATCTTATCTATACAGGTTAAAAGTTATAGAACATGGCTGTGACACAGAAATTAATCAGAATTGCAATGAACATGACCCAAAAGTAACAGACAAACAAAAACACTACAGGTAAAAGAAGCAGAAAAGGAATGAATACAAAGGTAACAAGCTAAAACACCAGATGACGTAGCAAAATACAATAACAAGTAGGTCACAGTTTTAACACAACTTGTGATAAATGCAAAACATCTAACTTAATTTGCCTACTTATTAGTAATTAGCTGGCTATATATTCCATAAATTCCATAAATTGTGGACAAGACAAGTATTGGGTTTTTATCAGTCTTTTTTGGCATATGGCCTCTGTACAACTCCACATTTAATTTAAAATAAAACACTCAAAATGTGAGCAAAGTCACTTTTAGCTTTAATTTAAGGGGTGGGGTGGGGGAGGGGGGGTTAAAAAGTGTGGCATTAACCATTCAGGAATGACTGTAACTTTCATGCACACATCCGTATTGGGGAGAGGCTTAAAAATAATGGAACAAATTAACGAAATTAAAGAAAGTACAATGACTATCTTTACTACTTGAAAATCCTTCTCATTCAATGAAATAACCC
Source organism: Heterobranchus longifilis (assembly GCA_028570985.1). Lineage (NCBI taxonomy): Eukaryota > Metazoa > Chordata > Actinopteri > Siluriformes > Clariidae > Heterobranchus > Heterobranchus longifilis. The sequence continues at coordinate 9,811,537 of JAOVVB010000031.1, read as the reverse complement.
TTATGTTGGTATAATCAATAAGCTTTGCCTGGCTTTGGCTGCTGCTAGTTTGTGGGTCTTTTTGCTTTTAGTTTTGTCTTCAGCAAGTGAAAAGCATGCTGTTTTAATTTGAGAACAGGTGACTGACTTGGCCAGTAAAAATATCTAATTTCTTTGCGTTGGGTAGATTTCACTGTATGTTTTGGGTCATTTTCCATATAAAAAACAGCACTGTGCAAAAGTCCTAGGCACCATATTATATGCTGTACCAAATTTGTTATATATGTTTATCATGTCTGTATAATTATGTACGAAATCATTCAATATTTCCATATATAACTTAAAAATTAATAAACAAATAACATTACAGGATAATATATGCATGGCTGTGAAGAAAAAAATATATAGTAACAAGAAACCTAATGTACGCTCCTGGGATTTGCATAAAAACAGAAAGGAGCGAGTGTGACAAAGTTACCAGAAGAACTCATATTCTCCAGCGAGCTCAGTAAAACCTCACAGCTGTTTTCTTATAAAGCTGCACAAATCTGTGTCTAAAACTCCTGATTTTAAGCAATGAGTTTTCTCTCTAAATATTGACTGTTTATTTTATTGCTCTTTATAGAAATTTCTTTTATGCAGAAATGTTTTTAAAAGCATCTTTTGCTTATGCTATATTTTTGTATGTACCCAAGACTTTTGCACAGTACTATAAGTAACACAGTTGTTAGGTTTTACTGAGAATGCTGGAGAATGAGTTCTTCTGGTAATTTTGCCACACTCGCTCCTTTCTATTTTTATGCAAATTAGCAAATTTTTATGCAGGGTAATTTGTTTTATTTTGACTTTATATTTTGTATTAATTGTTTTTATGTATTTATTTTTTGGGGCTGTGGAACAAATAATTTGAGTTTCCATTATTCTTATGGGAAAATTCAATTTGGTTTACAAGTGTTTTAAAATATGCTTCTGGAACGAATTATGCTCGTAATCCAAGGTTCCGCTGTATAACAAAATTGGTACAGCATATAATATGCACAGGACTGTATATACACACAGACACACAGACACACACACACACCTTACCTTCTGTTGCCTTGTTGAGAGCAACCAAGGAATTCAGCACCTTGGTGAAGTTTTGACCGTGAAACAGATCATCAGCCTCGAATGTCTACAAAAAAAAACATTTTTATCACTAAAACACACAAATTCACTTCACCCAAATTAATTCCAGCAAAACATGTCAGACAAGAGCAAAAAATCTAGTATATGACAGTAGCCACACTTTCAGCCCAGAGCAACAACTTCTCTATTTTAGGATCAGTTGATATCAAGCGGTTAACTTTTAGAGGTTATGACCACTTTATGGTCGATAATAAATCTCACCTCTTAATGAACCCTGAACAAGCAATAATAGATAATTTCACACGATTGATTTACATTAGTAATCTCTTTAGAACCTCCAAACTGACCTACAACCTGCTCTACACCTTTCTCATCATCGCTTTTTTTCATTATATCTTCGCCATACATTTTAATGTCCCTCTTTAAAGTAACTGGATGGTTACCTGCTAGGAAAAAAAGCTTCCACTGGTCACAGAGAGACATGAGTGATTCAGTACCTAGGTCACGAGTTGCAGGCCCCTGCTCTCAATTATTTACTTAAAAATTTAACACAGCCTGTTAAATTAAAACCAATTACCTCGATATGTCTCATGCATGCAGTATCTGACTGATATACAAGTATGAGTCATGTATGATCCGTTATAGTTCAAGTCTACAGTCTCCCCGGTCACTGCTGTGCAGCTCTGAACGTGTTATATTAGTTCATTAGTAACTGCAGTCAGGAAAAAGATTCATCAATCGTCAGTGCTCGTTACAGTGAGAGGCTTTTTGAAGAGCTGGAGCCTAAACTGGCTATCTGAGGGCGTTGTGATCCTGCAAGACGATGCGCATCCGCACACTTCTGCCCACACTGTCAACACTGTGAAAACTTGGTTTTGAGGTGTTAAAGCATCCTCCCTATAGTCCTTATCTCACTGCATCACCTGTTTGGTCCCCTGAAAGAAGCCGTACGAGGACAAAAGATCCCCTTATGATGAAAAGTGAAGACAGCGGTGGGTTCATGGCTCACAGGTCAACCTGAGACATTTTTTAATGACGGAATACGAAAGCTTGTTGACAGATGGACAAGGTGTATTGAAAAGATAGTGATTATGTCGAAAAGCTATGACTGAAATATTGTGCATCAAATAGCAATGAGACTTTCATATCACTGCAACACCAGATCATAACCCCGCCTCCAGAGACTTGTACAGTTCCCTTCTTACCCTGACACACCCATCACTCGGGTCAAATAAGGTCAATCTGGACTCATCAGACCACTTGACCTTTATCTATTGGTCCAAAATCCAACCTTTATGCTGCCTAGCAAATTGAAGGCTTTTTTCTGATGAGTTTTACTAACAAGTGCTTTTTTTAAGGCCATACACCTGTTTAGTTCCAATCCTGTAAGTTCTCATCACATTGTGTTCAGAGAAAATGCTCATACTTTCACTACAGTGTACAGTATTTGCCAACCCTTTTTAAAAATTCAGTTCATCGTATTGCCTAGGTTGTACTGAAAAAAAAAGTCTAAAGATAACTCAAATACATTTTTGTCAATACTGTATGTGACTTAATAATTAGGCTTTTAATAATAAAACTAGACTTGTGTGTAGTATTAAGGTTTAGGCAACGATGATGATAAACTGATCCAGCTGGATCCAGAGTCTCCTGTTCCACACGCCAAACCCGCACGCCTGAGGGTTGTAAATTCACAGGTCGAGGTTCACCTTCATAAAGTCAGTGTGAAGTAAAATTAACTATTATCAGTGGGCTCTTACACATCCCACATCCTTTCCCTTTTCCATCCATCTATATCCTGTGTAGGGTCGCAGGGGCGGAGTCTGAAGCCTATCGCAGGGAAAAAAACATGAATGACACACCCTGGATGGTTTTGTCATCAAACCATGACAAAACACAAACACACACTAAAAAACAAACAACCAAACATACACTACAGGCCATTTGGAAACACCAATCATCCTAAACCAAATGTTTTTGGACCGTGAGAGAGAGAACATGCAAACTCCACACACACACACACACACACACACACACACACACACACACACACTTCCTCTTTTCCAACTGGTTAAAATGTTACTAGTGTTTGTGTTCCTAATAGCTATTTATCTGAGAAAGCAGAAGTGCGCTACTTTCCGGTGTCTCTCTTATCACCGTTGCAGGTGATGAAAAATCGTTAAAGCGTGCGTTAGCATTTCGTAACGATGCTTAGAATAGCTTATGCAAAAAACAACAACAACAGCATGCAAAATGCCTCGGAGAGTCTGTTATTCCATGATCTAGTTTTGCCATGAATCTCTCACACAATCACACTCTACAGCACAGTATTAGGTGCTGGGACACCTCTGACGACTGGAGCTGACAAAGAAAACAGAAAGCTCTGGTAACATATGCTTTCTTGTTATTCATCTCCCCCACACATTCTCTTGCTTGTGACATACACAGACTTGAGCATTTTCGTCTACCTACATGCACTAGTGTGTAGTGTACAAGAATGTGTGTATTCATATCTGTCTGGTCGTCAAGACTCCAGACTCCCTATTGCTCCTGCGGTTCTTCAGAGACCACACGCTGGCCTGATAAGCCCGGATCACGCCCGCTTCAGTGTCTCGCCTGAGCCGCGGATTTCATGTTGGACACGTTTCTTTAAAAAAATAATAAATAAACATTCCGTTTTATTTTATATCACTTCATTGTATTGAAACGTGACTTCAAAACCCAAGTCAAGTCAAGTCGGCTTTTATTGTCACTTCAACCATATACATTTCAGTACACAGTGAAATGAAACACCGTTCCTCCAGGACCAAGGTGCTACATACAACATAAATTAACAGAAACTAACTAACTAACAAAGAAACCTAATTAGCTGGCTAGCTAAGACAAGACAGATTGACACGACAACAAAAATTTTACAACATAAACTAACAAAAAAAACTAACTAGCTAACTTAGACCTAATTAGCCGGCTAGCTGGGACAGGACAGATTGACATTTGATTGACATAAAACAGAGAACTATCTATGTTTTTATACAAGAGAGACAACATAAAGTGCACGTCCAAATGTCCGAACAAGAGCGTAGGTACTGAACCATGATTTCTGCGACTAACGTTAACGATTTGACATTACATCAAAATCCTGTGAATCTGGTACACTTTAGATGCTTGGCCCCGCTTATCGCTGCTTGCTGATTTAATTCGCTGCTGTTGTTTTGTTTAGTTTTTTCTCGGTTGCATTTTTCTCTCATCACTGCATTTCAGTCTGAATCTGCAAGGTCCGTGTTTTGTAGCCGAACGAGCCGACGTTGAATTTCCGCCCCCTGGCAGCTGCGCTCTGTTTAAATCCAAAGCAATTAGGGATGATTGACAGAGTCGCTAAAACTACACTGGGAGGTGCCGAGGTATGCCGATGACAGATTTTTTGCAAAGCTCTGCTACAATCAGGAATGAGCCTCAACTCGGAACGTTATCAGGAAAAGATAATCAGTCTTTGAGATAATACGAAAGAAAAAACAGAAACGTAATCAGTGGATCTCGTAACCTATTGTTTCTCTCGTGTCTCTCTTTCCTGCTTCATCTGTGTAGCTGGGTCTGAAATGGAGCAGAGGCTGAATTGGCTACAAAGAAAAACACTCCAAGATGTTCACTTTAATCGGATTCACTGATTTTAAAAACAATCATGTCATAGTATTACAATATTAGGGCATAAATACGATTCAAATTCATACAAAAACTGATACGGAATTCCAGTTTCAATAAATATAAATAGTGAAATAATATGTGATCTGAGTATTCACCATGTCACCCGAGGCTTTTTTTTTCTGATTTGTCTCACAATGAAAGTGGTTTTCTGTTCAGTCCCAAACCTGTGAGTTCTCATCGCATTGTGTGTGTATGGAAATGCTCTTACTTTCGCCATTAAACATAGCTATGGTTTTTACCTTTTTTTTTTTTATCCCTCCATGTTTTGATATTGTGTTTAAGCGTTCTTAACCCAGTTCTAATACGTTCAAATTTCCTTAGTTGTTTTCTTTGCTTGATGCAGCCCAATAATTTGACCCTTCTTTTTTTTTTGGCCAGGCAGTACAGTATATCATTGCATCTCTAGTTTTAATGAGATTCTGGATTGTAGAATTAAATGCTTGAAAATAAACAGTACACACTATACGACAGGCGACTTTCTAAACATTAAAGCACAAACTCTGCCCAAAACCAAAACTATTTTGCTACCTAGACAAGAAGTTACATTTTGTAAAACTTTCAAGAAATCACAGCAGCATAATCTATAATTGATCAATGATATGAAATAAAACATGGCATGGAACGCTGTTATAGAAAAACAATAACGACCCAACAGACAAACCCCAAAGTTGATTTTATTTTATTTTTTTAAATATGGATAATAAATTACTGAACAGTAATTTGTTATTATCCATATTTAACTATTTCTTAACACAGGTCTCCGAAGTGTGTATATAACAGCTGCGGTTATAAAAATCTCAATAATCTTTTTAATATGTAAAATTCATTCTGTTTCACTCCTCTTCCAAATGCTCCGTTTCTGTCTATGTATATACAGTATATGAGCTACCGCTAAGCCACACCCCTTCAGAGAACAGTAGCCCTGGCCAACAAGACGGGATAGGGGCTTTTCCTATATGAGATCACAATTGGGGGGAATAAAAATCTAACTGGCTTGTGTAAACTCTGGCCAACATGAAAAATGAAGAAAGAATTTTTTTTTTTTGAGATTTTTGTTTGTGTATGCAACCTGGAGACCCGTTTGAAAATGTGAACATTTTCCTTCTAAAAGCAGTCGTTCCCGCATAAGCTTTCCGTTTCTCTCTCAAAGCTATTATGAAGAGCAAATCAGGGGGTCCTGAGTAGTACAACAGAAAAGTTTCCCGTAAAAAAGAGATGTTACCTGATGAGCAAAACTGACGCTCTTGTCAGTTTTGGGGAAATCAGTGCACCCCTAGTTAATCATCAGTAGTACATGTGAGCTCATGTATCCGAAACACGGCAGACGGCGCTTTCCTTGTTGCATCATATTCTGCTTTGTGAGGCAGCATGGGTTGCAAAAAAGATGCGATTGTTCGGCTTTACCACGTCTCGTACGATGCAATTCCCTTCCCCTTTCCCAACTAGCTGCTGTCATGTGACGGCGAGAGCTGACTTGTGGGTAGCAAAAAAAAAGGAGCAGAGAACAAGCAGCTCGACATTCAGTGTGTGAGTAACTATAATAAAGGTCTTGTCGGCGCATTGCTTAATAAATAACAACTCACATTTTTGCACGGCTTAAATTATGTAGAGCGCCTGCTACACATATTCCTGCACTAGAGGTTTTTCTTTCAGATAACAGAAACTAAGAGACGACCAATATAAACCTGTGACTGACAGCTGGGACGTGTGTCAGAGCTGCTGATCAATCAGACTGGAAAATTCAACAGCTTTGTGCTACAAGTGCAATACACAATGACCTTCACAGACGGCACTTAAGACTCCATTGTGTTTATTATATTCAAGTTTAACAGGAACTAGATTAAAAGTTTCACCCTGCTGTATAGGTGACACAGTGATGTACATTACTCTGACTGTAAAGACAGTAATAAAAATCACTAATCTAACACTGAGTGCACGATCGCTGCGCTGTCGAACCTTTATTTTAATCCTAAGAGAGGAAACTGTCTGGCTTTCTTTGGGTTTCCTCCCTTTCTTATTCTCTGGAGAGCCACTCACTGCGCTGGAGTGTGCCTGTCCCTGAAAGCCATTAATGAACTGCAAAACAGGCTCATTCAGACACACAGTCCCACTCACCACAATAGAGGGTTTGTCTTGAGGCTGACCATTGGCCAGAGCGACAGATAAAACCAGCTTTTGATTCTAAACAATGTGTAGCTGAGAAGAACTGGTGGGCCAGCCAATATCATGGGTGAGCAGGAAGGAAAAATGTAAAACGTACGCCGTATATTAAAAGTCCTACAAGCCTTCAGTCACTGAAGGAATGAGTTTTGACATCATATGATACGCTAGTGCCTCCAGGTAGTATGTGGCACCCAAGCACAGGCAATCTTTTTAAATGTTTTTATTTAATCTGCAAAATTGTTAAATAAATTGAGCCACTGGATAACAAAAAAAAAGAACTGGGAATCACCGGGAACCACCCAATACGATATCATCATGATATCTACAGTAGGTGCTGATTAGATCTGTATTGATTCTGTAGGTCTCGTGATTTTATTAATATCCTGATGCAATGTTGTTTTTGGTCTTTCGGCTGCTCCCGGCAAGGGGTCGCCATAGCAGAATACCCAGCCCGCACTACAACTTGGCACAGGTTTTACGCCGGATGCCCTTCCTGACGCAACCCTCCCATTTTATCCGGGCTTGGGTCCGGCACTGCATCCAGTGGCTGGGGTTTGGGCACTGGCTGGGAATCGAACCCGGACCTTCCGCATGGCAGGCGAAAC
>JAOVVB010000031.1:9767196-9782371 GCA_028570985.1 Heterobranchus longifilis | reverse complement strand
AGTGGCACAGGAAACATTGCATGGGTGGAGGGAAGAATGGATTCCACTAAATACCAGCAAATTCTGGAAGCAAACATGACACCATTGGCTGGTGTTGACCAATGTTGGATCTTAGGTCCATGATATCAAACTAAATGTTTAAAGATCGGACTTAAAATAGATCCACAGGTGCACCTTAGAAGCTTCAAAGCCATGATATAATTTTCTGAAACTTAACAACAATAATAACATGAAATCTGTAGAGGTCTTAGTCATTTTCAATGACTTCAGCCTAAATGTATATAAACTTTTAACTTTACAATAAATACAATGTGACATATCCCCAATCTACTGTATATATTATCAATGTTGTATTGCTAATTATTTGTTTCACTTACTTTACAGTTGATAGATGAGCAGATCCTTTGTGTGCATGGTGGCCTTTCCCCTGATATCAAGACTCTGGACCAGATTCGTACCATTGAGCGGAACCAGGAAATCCCCCACAAGGGGGCATTTTGTGATCTTGTCTGGTCTGATCCAGAAGATGTAGACACTTGGGCTATCAGCCCAAGGGGTGCTGGCTGGCTCTTTGGTGCCAAAGTCACCAACGAGGTAACTATTAATTTCATTTGTTCTTTTCTATCTTGGATCATAGTACACAGTTAATATTACTCAGTGGTTTTCAATCCTTCTTCTTCTAAAACGGATCTATTAAAGCATTCAGTAAACACTGCTCTGTTACTGTACAGTCTAAGTTTTTCAACTCCTATATGAAGTGGGGTTGAAACCTTCTTTAAGGTCTGGTTGTGTCGATGACCAAAAATCAATGACTAAATTAATTTACAACAGATTTAATTACAGATTAATTGGTGATATGACATGTTTTTTACACTTTCAAGCCTCTGACTGGATCTTTACTTTTTACTGGACTGATGATGGGAACAGCTTCATGATCAGAGTCTGGGAGTATTTGTCTTTCTTTGGAAGACATAATGGTGTGGTCAAGGGCACGAATGTGGCTAATTAGTGCCTGTTTGTCACTGTGTGACAACTTTATAGTTCCAGTTCTCCTTAGTGAAGTAAATTATGCAACACATATTTCTTGCTGGTTTTCTGAATGCTCTGTCTTTCCCACTCTGCTCTGCTCTTCTCTGTAACAGTGCTTGACCATGCAGCTGCCACCACAGATTTCATCTCAGTTTTCTTAATATTTCAAATTACCTACTATCTTTAAATTTTAAGTACAGTTAAACATTGACTTGTGCGCATAATTCGTTCCGGATGCATACTTGTATATCAAAAAACTCGTATATCAAAGTGAATTTCCCCATAAGAATTAATGGAAACTTCTACAACCCAAAATATTAATATAAAAATAATTAATACAAATATGAAGTAAAAATAAAACAAATTAACCTGCACTTTACCTTTTGAAAAGAATCCCGACGAAGCAGTACACACAACGGTGTGAGTGTGTGTGAGAAGCTGAAGTAAGACGAGAGGAGGGAGGGGCTACTGTGTAGAACGACTCTCTCCCTCCCTTCTTTCATCTTACACAGTAGCCCCCTTTCTAATAACACTCGTGCGCGTGCGAACACACTAATGGAATCACTACTTTCTGATTTTTAACAAGGAACCACTCCAATGACACTTGCTTTTGCTTCACGCGCGCACACATGCACACGTGGTCACGATGTTATAATAAACAGTACACACACTCACGCATGTTGACAGTTTTGATCATGTGACGCTCGGCAGACAAAGCGCATGCGTACTACTCGTATATCAAGCCCTCGTTCGTTTATTTAGTTTTTTATATATATATATATATATATATATAAAAATTTTTTGCTCGTCTTGCAAAACGCTTGCAGACCAAGATACTCGCAAATCAAGGTTCCACTGTAATTATTATATTTGATTGCTGCTACTTTGCATATCATTATTTGAAGATTGTTTTTAGATGCTTATATTTTTAACTTTTTGTATGAGCAGGAAAGTTTATTAAAACACATTTTGCACATAAAACGGACTAAAACGAATTGTATAAGTTGAAAAAAAAGCATGAAAATGAAGCATTTTCGGTATATGAATGAACGAACTGTGCCAAAATGAGCTTGGAGTCGTTCAAAACTTGGTGGAAAACTTGCTTGGCCAATGGACAGCCAAGCACAGCAAGTTTGTTTAATAATTAAATTAAGGTAAAGTGCGGTTTAATGTTTATTTATTTCATACTAGCATTAGTACCAGTCGTTGACAGAAAAAGTGTTTGTAGAAATAGTTACGGTTAAAGCTAAAATTAAACTGATCAGCTTTAATGTAATCAGTGATATTAGTTCAGTGTGAAGCCCATATACATGCTTGATTTTCTGTACGGCATGACTCTCTGCCTAACTTTTTAATACAAATAAATACAATTGTATAAGGTCGCGTATCTTACACCTCGTTTATGCTAATTTATACTACTTTTATCATTAGCCAACCACACTCCCTGTTTTTTAATTTATAAGTGAATCACAGATCGGAAATCGAAAAAAGAAATCGGATAAAGATGAAGTTTTGTCTTAAAACCACTCCAGCGCGTTAAAATTTACTTGCTCTTTAAGACCATTTAGATGAGCCCTAATTCCAACATTGTAAAGTTTAAAAACAGCACTTTTCTATTACCTGAATTAGACACATTTTCCACCCCAAGCTGATAAAACAGTAGACCAGAAGTTAAACCCGGGTAATCTGGCAACACCACAAACAGCATTACAGCATAATTTTTCAGAATACCGTGCTTGGCCCACATTATGTACTATGTCCAGTAGAGAGTACAGTCAGTCAGTAAGGCCTTGTTCACACGGGCGTTTAATTTTTGGATAAACGAATGTGCGCTGAACGTCCTAGACGTTTATGTTGCGTTTTGTAGTGGCGCTCGATTGACTTCTACACTGTGGATTAGTGCAAATTATTGAGATTAGGTCCTCTCTGGAACAGTTTAAAAAATGTCACTCATTTTGTTGTATTTTTTTTTTTCTTCTTTTTTTTCACAATCATCACCAATCAGATGTCATAGAACAAGTTTTTTTTCTTTCTCAATTTCCTCAGCCTTGTCACATTTCCTGCTCTAAATATGGCATCCCGGGTTTTTGAAACTGCACTTCTTTAATAATTTGACACTGGTCATTTAGCAATAAAAGTGGAGGCCTGCTATTTATTTTCTTTTATTATGTAGATCATAAATTTCGCATTTAATTTAATGTATTGATTAGTGTGTGTTCCTATTGAGCACATAGTACTAGAACAGTAAATAACTGAGAACAGTAAACATCTTTTACTACAGTTGTAGACAGATTATTATTCAGTATAAAACATATCAAATGTACTTTTGAAAAAAACAATAAATGCACCTAACAAGCAATGTAAAATGTATTTGTGTAATAACCATGTTTTTCTTTTTTTTTTTTTTTTTGCAGTTTGTTCATATTAACAACTTGAAGCTGATCTGCCGTGCACATCAGCTGGTTCATGAGGGCTACAAGTTCATGTTTGATGAGAAGCTTGTAACCGTGTGGTCAGCCCCCAACTACTGCTATCGTTGTGGCAACATTGCCTCAATTATGGTGTTTAAGGATGTGAATACACGGGAGCCCAAACTGTTTCGTGCCGTGCCTGATGCAGAGCGTGTCATTCCACCCAGAACCACAACACCCTACTTTCTCTGAGGGCGAGGTCGATGCCCACTGTGTCCACCCTCGCCTCTTTTCATCTTGGTCAACCTCTGTCTTTTTTAAGCCTAAAATGTTTTTTTTTTTTTTTTTCCTTTTTTTAAGGAATCTGCATCCCCTCTCACTGTCCCTTACCTTGAGGTTAGATTATAAGGAACCCTGATAATGTTACTAGCCCTTTTCATAGGAAATGCAAGCTTGTCATGTTGACATTTTGTGGCAAGTTAGCAATGGCTCCACTTGGTGCTTTTTTTTTTTTTTATTATTATTATTATTTTTATCATAAATGGATTTAATCATATGTGGTACTACAACTCCTAAAAAATGTACACCACTTAGACCAAAAGTATGGGCCTTTAAATACTGGTGTATTCAGGTTGTTTAATTGGGTCATATAGTAAAGATTGAAGTGTGTAATAAAATTACTTAAAGGGAATGAGGTTGGACCAGGTGATGAGACAGAGGAGTCTGATTATTTTGTACATTTAAATTTGTATTGATAATTTCATCTTTTTCAGATTTGTTGTATTTTATTATTGTAGAGATGGTGACCCACATACCAATTAAATATTGAAAAATAAACTCCTTTATTATTAATTTAAAAATGTACCCATGTGTGTTTTGTCACATTATTCCCTTACCAGCGCTTGGACTTGTTGTCTGATGGCTTGTGACTGCAGTCGCTCAATAGTTCAGGACTGAAATTCCTACCCGTTTTGTACCTGAGCCTCCAATAACCAAACTGGACTTCATTTTAACTTAAAAATCTTCTGTTATACTAAACTTCCTGCTATGACTTCAAAACATTTCCCGCTATCGGTTGTCACCCCAATGAGGATGTGTTCCCTGGCGAGTCTGGTTCTTCTCAAGGTTTCTTCCCATTTCTATCTCGGGGATTTAGCCCTCGGCTTGCTTATCAGGGATAATTTAATCATTTTGGTTTATACACATTTCCTCACAAATTTCATACTCGTATCTTTTTTTTTTCTGTGAAGTTATGCGATAATGACCTGAGCTATTGAATAAAGTGAACCAAGCTGGTCGTAAGGTGGCGTACGTTTACATGAAAATGCGTCTATGCAAATTCTATGCTTGCCCCACCTCTTAACTGTGTGGTTTGGTTGGCAATCCTGACAACCAATTAAATGCTTCGCTTTATGGGACGTCATCGCGGTCGGCTGAGCAGCAAGTTAGTGTGAGAGCTGTTTTTCAATGGATATTGTACAGGAACGATTGAAGTCACCGACAGAGCGGCAGTCACAAATGCACCGACGGAACAAAAATCTTAATTTGGTCTTTGAAAGAAAAGCTAAATGAAGTAACTCTTAAATGACGCTGACGAAATGAGTGGGCACTGACATTAGGCTTTTGCACAACTACATCAACCTAGAAGGACGTTTCCCCCCCCCCCCGAGGGTTTGAAGATACAACACACAGGTAATGTAACGTTAACGGTTATCTACCGGCCTGTTTACACGGGAATTCCAAAGTGCTTTGATTATCCCAAATTTTATTCACATTTTTTTTGCTTGTATAATTGCATAAATTTGGATACCTGTGCAGCTTTGCGTTGAATTGGTTACGCTTAGAAAGGGGCCGTCATATATAGATGGAGGTTGGGAATTTATTCGGTATTAAACCTGCACAAGCAGATTTTTAAAAATCTATTAGCTGCATAAAAACATCATATTTGTATAAGCGCACTAATTGCCGCGCCACGCATAGAGGCGAATGTCTATTCAAGTGACTGAAATTCACTTCAATCGCGGTAAATCATGTCCAATCTCCATATATCTTTTTGTTACACATTTCTTCGCCTTAACTTGCATTTTTCATATTTTTCATATCCAGAACCGCAGGGGCATTGCCGCTCTGTGATCCCGTTACAGGCGAAATAAAGGAAAGGTATAGAAAGGTAAGTGCATTTTATTAATGTGTTTGGTAATCTCATCTCTTTGTTGGTTTGTACCCGGTATGTAACCGTAGTAGCAGCTCGGTCATGAGCGTTAAAACGGGTGGTTGACCATTTTGGCTAGATTGAGTTGAACTTTTCATGTATAGCTGCATGTGGTGTGTGTGTGTGTGTGTGTGTGTGAAAGGAATTGTGAATGTTGAAAACCCAAACATCATCACGACATGTCAACGTCAGCACGGTACATTGTTGTACTAAATATGATAAAATAGTTCGCTACGTAAGGCATTGCTCTTTTATTTCTAATGTAGAGTCATGGAGTTAATGAATCGTGGCGTGTTAAACTGTCATACTGTGTGTGGAGGTGATCTGTGTTCTGTGTTTTAAATAGGAAGCGGTTCGAGATTGATCAATTGACTCCGTTACGTCTTTGACGTTTTCTTTAGTATTGTCGTATGCATTTTGTGGTGTTAGACTCCTACGTGTGTCCTGTTTTTTTTTTTTTATTATTAAAGATATCAGCACGCTTCGTAAAACCCGAGGCTCACTGAAATAGTGCAGAATAACTGAATAAACCGCTGTGTTGTTTGGGGTAGTTAATGTGATGCTGAAGACGATGCACAATGTGTATATTTGACAGCGTGGCGTTAATTTTTTATTTGACGCCAATATAAAACGAGTTTCAGTCAGTGCGTGTAGTAGAGACTTTCCTTGAAGAGATCGTCCAGCGTGATTTAATTACGTCACTCGCTCAATTTTTTTTTTGCATTGTAGCATATGGTCAAAAGTATGAGTTTCGCTTGTATGTGCTTGTTAAATATCCATTCCAAAATTTGTCCCCTTTTGCCTAAAAAAAAAACTCTTCTGAGACGTTTCGTTTGATTTTGTAACCTGACCGTGAGGATTTGCTCCTTCAACTTTGCATAAGACAATTGCTAAGGTCTGGTACTGATATTGGGCGAGAAGGCCTCAATCATCAATTGAAAGCCTAATTCATCCCCAAACTCTACTCTACTTTTCCACTCGAATTTTGGCAAACAAAATTATATCTTCATTGACCATTTCACGCACCGGGGAGTTTTTACGCAGGGACAGGTTTGGGATTCTCTCGGAGGAGGCTGAACTTCAAGTTTCTGTAGTTTCACTTTCCTGCCTGCAATTCTTTTTAAAACCAGAAACATTCTTCGCAGGTGTTAATGCTCGTTGTTCAAACATAGCAAGCAGTAAAAGTAGTCACTATCCATTGGTTTCTCCAAGATAGAAACAGTGAAATATTTAGCTTCATTGTTAGAAACACAATTTCATATAGTTATAATTTTTTTTTCTATTTATGAAGTTATATGTACCACTTTTTTTCCCTCTGTGAACTTTTTGGAATTTGTCAATAAATGTGAGTCCGACTTTGCTGTCGATCTTATAAAACATTTGAAAACACTTTTAAGGCTTAACCAAATGAAAATCATTTTAATTTAGTTAATTTGTTTAGGTTTATTTGAAAACATTTATTTAACCTTTTTTCATGACATTTAATAACATTCTGTTTACTTTCTGTGCTGTTTTCTTAGGATTTCCTCCCGTTTGTGTAAATCCCTGTTAATTTTCTCTCTTTACTAATTTGTCTTTTCCACTCTCCCACTTATTTCTTGCCGTCACTTTTTGGCCTGAAATATTACATTTTGTTATGACACTTTTTATGAAAATTATAAACAGCAAATATATTTAAATATAACTATTGCATTTTCAAACAATGAAAATTGTCAATTTTACTTAAAATCCAATATTAAATTTGGGCCATTCACTGTTCCTTAAAGACACTTTGTCCTCTTATGTGCCATCTTTGTCCTTCTGGTGTCGCACTACAGGTGTCAATTAATGACTTTTTTTGTCACACCAAAGCTCATTTCAGCCTTTTGTGTCCAATTAAAGTTGCAGTAATCAATCCCGAAGAAACATTGTTGATTTTTCAACAGCCAAATAAATGAGTAAAATGAGGTGAGCCTATCAAGATTAATTACGAAGTCCTGAACATTGTCGTTAATATAATAAAAAAGCGTAAGGTCTCTAGACTCATGCAAAGTAGTAAGTCTGGAGAACTGGCCCTTCCAACAAGCCAAGATTATGTATACACTGATGTTCCATAATAACAGTGAGGAGATGAGAAAACTTTTGTAAATTCGCAGATAAGCTAACTAGGCAAGTAACATCTCCAGTGCTGTTACCTACCATTTCTAATTGTGCATCAATCCAAAGAATTCCATTGTGCTAGCAAACCCGTGTTTAGCGCTTTTGTGGCCATAAAACCCTTCACAAAAGTTATTTACAAAAATAACAAGATAAAGTAGTGTTTTGCAGTTTAGGTAGAACACCAATGTTTTTTTCCCTATGTATAGAACCAGACATGCATGTGAACAGCGCGTCTTTTTCCGGCACAAACACAGAATGAACTGCTGACGGACCAAGAGGAGATGGTTCCTATTTTTTTTTTCTTATAATTAAAATATAATCAGTCACTGTACCTTTTATAACCATGCTATTCTTAGCTGTTGTCCCTGTCATTAGCAGTTAGCAAGAAACATTTGCAATATTTTCCAAATTAAAATATAAATTAGGGATGTCGCACCAAAGGATGATAATTTCACATTCAGTCCAGGCCCCCGTGACCCTGTATACAGGATAAAAACAGTAAAGAAGATGAATGGATGAAAGAAAGAAAAGATGAACAGCTTACAGGTCATGAAAATAAAAAATCCAAGGAGAAATAGACCTGGACCATTGTTCAGTGCAGTGCTAATTTTGGCAGCTTATTTTGATTGCGTTTTAGTGTTAGTCTTTTGACTTAAATGTACATTAGTTTTATTCACATTTTAGTCTTTTAAATGTGAAGTTGTTCGGTTTAGTCTATTTTTAGTCACCAAAGGCCACATCTTTTATTCAAATTTCACTAAAATGACTTGTGATTTGTCTAGTATTCAGTTCAATTCAATTCATTTTTATTTATACAGCTCTTTTAACAATGGTCTTGTTGCAATGCAGCTTTACAGAATAGAAAGAAAATGGAAATTTGTTTGAAAAGTGTGAGGAAGTATGTACTTTATAAATTATTATTACAGGTTGGTCCCTGATGAGCAAACCGAGGGTGAGGGTGGCAAGGAAACACTACCTGAAATGATAGGATGACACCTTGAGAGGAACCAGACTCAACAGGGAACCCATCCTCATTTGGGTGACCAGATAGCAAGGATTGAATTGCAGACATGCTGTGTGTTAGGAGGCTCTAGGGTCAATGTAACAGGAGAGGTGTGTAAGTTATTGAGTCCACGTTCATTATTTAAGGCTCAGATACATAACTGTTTTCAGTCCTGAAAAAATTTCAGTCCTGGCCATCCATGAACAACTGTCTGAATCAGTCGAGTCCAAGACCATCTTCCTGGTCAAGTGGAACTGTCCCCAGTCACGACACGCATTCCAAGCAGACCACACAGGGCCTCCATGCGATGAGATCTCCAACCAGAAGCTTGGCACCAGGATGAGTCAGACAGGTCTGGAGGGTAGAGGGGGTCTGGATCACTGGCAGCTCAGGAGGCCATGTGTAGCTAAACAGAGAGACAGAGACAGAGAAAAAGAGAGAGAGAAGTGAACCTGAGAAAACAGTTGCAGTCAATGTCACATAATGTATACGGTGAATGTATTACACATTACAGTGCCATAAGCTCAGTGTGGTTTCACTATGATTGTAGGGAACTTTGTAAATATAGTGCAATTACAAAAAGAGTCACAAGACCATGAAGACTGTTAATGTAGTGGCTACATTGTAGGTGGAGCATTGTAAGTCACGAGATTTACAGATTTCAGATAACAGACCCACGTGACTTATTCTCCTTTTAAAAACAGCTGTCAATCACAGATAAATGCTGACATTAATTTGTGTCATTAGCTTTGTTCACTTAGTAATTGAAGTCTGGAATGGAGAAGTACTGTATTTCTAATGCTATTAAGGTTGTAGGAATTGCATTCACTTAAAATTATTTCAAATTGTGGCCCCTCTCAGGGTTTACAATTAGTAAGATAAATGAGAATGCAGTGTAACATTCAAACCAATGTTACCCAACCTTAACTTTCCTTTTCTTACATTTCTGTCCTGCTGGTGTTCAAATGCTTCTTCACATTTGTTGTGTTTTTCCCACTTTTTTTAATGTTGCTGTTTGCATGTTTAGCAAGTGGAAACATACCTGACATTATCACCTCAATTGTCTCTTCTTTTTTTCCAAGAGTAGGCAGAGCCATACCTAGTATTGTTTTTCATGTTGATGGGCAGGGCAAAGTCCTTTTTTTTCCATTTATAAGGTATGTTGCAGTTTGTAAAAGCATGGAGGTTATTGAAGATAAAGATAAAATGATTTAACTATTTCCATCTATCATTTGAATTATCATTAGTTTTCATTAAGTTTTCATTTATTGATGAAAAAGTTTTAATCTCATCTCCATCATGCAAAATCTATAATACCTCAAAATATTTTTTGGCATTTTCATTGACCAAATGAACACTGTCTGCAACAGACATTAATTTATCACAGTGCATATACAGTACATTTCGCATAACGAGTTTTTTTGGAGCAATGAGGTTGCAGTTGGTTTGATTACTTTCTGCAAAACAAGTAGAGATTATTTGCTTACACATAACATCACTCGTCCAGGCCTAAGCGTCTGAAAACTGAAACAATTTCAGACATCAAGCTGAAGTAACATGCACAGAAGCCACTTCCATATGTCCAACATGCAAACAAATAATGTCCAATAAGGCAGCCTCCAGCCTGTATTACTTTTTTTTGTTGCATTCTGCAGTCTAGTTTATGCTACATGTGTAAGTGTCTTTATATTTGTTTTGCTGTTTGACAACAGCTTTGTAGTCTACATTGATTCACATGCCTGCATGCTTTGACAGTCAGTGATTAAGCTTTGGTGACAAATTGAGTTTTTTCCTTTTAACATCACAGCTGTCATGACTGGGGTGGGAGCTGAAGATGACATCCCACTTGGTGAGAGGAAAACTGTGACAGACTTCTGCTATCTTCTGGACAAGTCCAAGCAGCTCTTCAATGGCCTGAGGTCTGTATGATGGGGTTCTTTATTTTCCTGAGTATTTTTATTTGAACATCTTTTAACTTAAATAATAATAATTATAATTTAGGTATGATCCTTTGTATTTTGTAATTAAATTCTGAGATTAAAAATATTTCATCAAGTTTTTATTTTATTTTTTTTTTATTTTCACTTTTCATGCACCAATTCCATTTAACTACCTATTGTATAGTCGTCCCAATCTGTGAAGCTCCTTGTACAATCCTTTCAAACTGATGAGGTGCCAAAGTTTCAGCGTTCATAGTAACACGGCTTTTAATATCATTGGGTTTGTCATCTTAGAGATTGCTTACTAACTGAGATTAGTTTCCCCCAGAATTTGTAAAGGGGTAGAGTTAAACCTTGCATTGCGAGCATAATTCATTCCGGAAGCATGCTTGTATATCAAAGCAAATTTCCCCGTACGAAATAATGGACACCCAGATGATTCATTCTACAACCCAAAAATATTCAAATAAAAATAATTAATACAAAATATAAAGTCAAAATAAAACAAATTAACCTGCACTTTACCTTTGTAACGAATTGTGGGTGAAGTAAGACGAGACGAGAGGAGAGGAGAAGAGGGGGCTACTGTGTATGATGAGTTTCTCACACGCGCGCGCACGCACACAAACACACACAAATGGAATCACTGCTCTGTCGGCAAACTTCTTTAATAAGAAATCTCTGTAATGAAACTTGCCTCCTTTTGAGGATTTTGCGGAAATGAGAGCTTTATTCAATAAATAAAACCTTTGTTCTTTAGACACACTGTACTGCAACATCAGACTCTGTGAAGAAAGTTACAATTGTTTATCAAGTTAAAAAATAAAAAAAAAATTGCTTGTCTTGCCAAACGCTCTCAGACCAAGTTACTCGCAATCCAAGGTCCCACTTTTATTATATTTTTATTTTTATTATATATTATATACTTTTATTATATATTATGTTTTAGAGCTCTGATTCCAACATTTGCTCTCTCCATCACTTTTAATATGAAAAGGAAAATTGGGAGAGGGAATAGAAGTGCTTGTTTTTTGGAATTACTAGCGAAACTATTCTATAAGGAACAAGGACACTTGAATTAGCTAAATTAATTTTTGCATTTTTTTAATAAAATTTTTTACTGCATTAGCAAGGTCATGTGAGTGTGATAGTACAATACAGTATCACTATTAACCAACAACATTGCACTGGAATTGCTAAGCAGGTCACACATTTTCAACATCAGTATATTTAATGTTTCAGGGTATTAGTGTTCTTTTCAGCCAAGACGTGTCTGAAAATTGAGAGTGGTTCTAGAATATGCAGTTGTCTCGAAACTGGTCCAAGAGACATTCATGCCTTGGTAAATTCACATCCTTTCTGAGATCTGCACTGAGCTCCTTGGATGTCCATAATGTACTGAGTGTTGGTCAATCCAATGACTTCTGTCAAACAAGCCCTGTTTATTTTAGCGCAAAGAATTTTTCAGTTGTAGTCAATCATCACTAACAGGAAGTTTAGGGATCTTGGTTTGCTAGAACATGGTTTGCTAGCCCTGACCTCGGAACTACTGAAAATCTTTGTGTTTTTGTGAATAGTTCAAGTGATTTTTATACTCACTTTATACACGCATAGCCATATTCAGCTGGTACAGTACACTGTGAAATAAAACAACATTCCCCCAGGAACGTGGTGCTACACAAAACAACACGGAGCCATCTAAGACAACACATAACTAAATTATACTATGTGCACACAACTCAAGGTACTTTCAAAAAAAAAAAAAGAACCCAGAGATAGAAAGTTTGTGTGTGGGGTCTTTTACAATGCTGGTGGCTTTGTGGATGTGGATGTGGTGTGTAGAGTACATGTCTGTGATGAAGGGGAAGAAAAACCCCAATGGAGGTCACAGGTGTCCCTACGATCTCCTGTATGGTCATGTAATCCAAGATGGTGCAATTTTCAAACCATACAGCAACACAGCTAGGCAGGATGCTCTCAACAGTACCTGCGTATAATGTGGTAAGTTTTAGAGAAGGAGAGGAGTTTTTCTTAGCCTCTGCCGAAAGAAGAGCTTCCTATGCTTCCTTTGCTTGGTGTTGAGGGACCAGTTGAGGTTCTCAGATAGATTAACGCCAAGGAATTTGGTGTCATCCATGATTATTACTAGTCATTCAATTTTCTCCTAAAATCAGCAACCATCTCTTTAGTTTTATTCACATTCAGTGAAAGGTTGTTGGCTATGCATGAGTCTGTCCCTGCACCTTCTGTATGGACACTGACATAATTTAAGGCCCGCCATAGTCATTGACCATAGGATTGAGACTCTGCCCAGTACAAGCCAGAGATGTTTGTGTCCAATGCATTCGCTCTTCTCCTTGCAAGTTAACATTGGCTTACAAAGTTGAGTTTTGTGTAGGTGAAGGCTCCGGCAACAGTCAGTCTATCAGGGTGTGTTCTGCAGTTTTCCTATAGTTCCATGCAGACTATTACTGTGGGGAATGAACCCTGTAATTCTAATGACATTCGTGAATTTCCTTGTTAAATAAAATGTTTTTTATTTAACAGGAACTAGTACAGAATTTGTCATCCAGTGTTAATGTAAACAGACAAGCTAGTTTCTGTGGATGGAGAACAAGGTTTATATGTTTAGTTAAATGGGGGTGAAAACTGTGAAAACTCGGCAGTGTCTGCCTCCATTCTTTAGTCGGTTACAGTACAAGTTTTGTCCACTCGGGTGTTATTGCAAAACTGATATTGTAAACATTTAGTCTATAAGAACTGTGGATATTTTCACCAAACTTTTGCAGCTTCAGTGTTATGAGCCCTAAGGTACCACTGAATATGAAGATGCTATAGCAAACTGTATCCATGAAGAGCCAATTAAATTTCAGTGCATATTGAATGTTCTGAATGAGCAACTAGTTGAATTATATATAAATTGCTCACTTGGGGGTGCTACAGTAGCCTGCTGAATTTTGAATTTTCCAAAAACATATCTTCATGCTGTCTAATGCAGTCATTAGACTTGGTCCAGAATTTGGTAAACCTGGCCACCTGGTGGTACTATTGTGGTGCTAACTTAGAAATGTTAATCACTCCCTTACTCATCTTCTATACCGCTGTACAAAGTGTCAAAGGAGCCTGCAGCCTATCCCAGGCACGAGGTGGGGTACACCCTGGACAGGGTGCCAGTCCATCTCAGGGCCCCTTCATACACACTGATCAATTTGGGAACGCCAATCAGCCTAATCTCCATGTCATTGGACTGTGGGAGGAATCCAGAGTACCTAGAGGAAACCAACCAAGCACAGGGAGACATGTAAACATGTGAACACAGACCTGAGGCTGAAACCAAACCTTGAACCTGGAGGTGCAAGGCAACAGTGCTAACCACTAAGCCACCATGCCCTCAATGTTAATCAGCAAGTGCCAAATCCACATGGCCCTGAGGGTGTCCAACTTGTTTTGGTTAGTTGAAGCAATTATGTTGAATTGTCCATTAATTGATTTTTGCAGCTATTCGTCGTCTTCAATAAATTTGGTCAGTTTAGACAGAATCGCTTACATGCTGACACAGTATAGGTTATGCCTAATGCAAAAGCTCATGTTCTCCAACAAGAAGTACAGTATATAACCAAATTTTATTGCTTAGGTCTTTGATTTGACAAATGGGTTTTATGTGGTATGCCTACAAACATTATAGCAACAACACAAACATGTAGCAGTGCTGTATCTCCTTAATGGCTTTTCATTTTCACTTTCACTTAGTATGTTTAATGCCTACATGGCACAAAAAACTTTTGATCAGCTGGTTGCTTGGCCACGTTAATTGTAAAGAGATTACAATTATCATAATTATTTAATTATTTTAACTGATTTTCTTTTTACTCAGTAACAGTATCTCTGTTAAAGTTAAGGGTAAGTGTTTTTTTTTCCCAGTTGACAATAATTCATATGTGAAAGAAAACTAAAATAAGAAAATACACAGGTGTCAGAAACTGCCTATTTGTCTCTAAAATTCTTGGTTGCTATAAGGTAACTCCAAAAATTTTCAGAGATGTCATACAGGGTATTCTCTTCTTAAACAGTGGAAGATTCCATGTTTAATGTTTCTCTCTTGCTGATCAAACTTACTATTAATCTCTGATAATGTGCAAGATTAAACATAAATTTTGGGCTTGATCTTAAGCTCTTTCAAAGATTTTTTACTTGGCTCATAACCAAACTGACTTGTCCAAAATGGGGAAAAATATAAAACTGATGTTAACAGGTTGACATATTTTTTTTTAATTTCATATATCATTTACTCTATAATTAATAATTGTTACAGTTTCCTATTTAGTTGTTACTTTGCTCTTGTCTAAGGGAGATAGGAAGCCGACATAAGAAAGAAAAAAAAAAGAAAAAGGAAGGATAATATACTGAAGACCATCACTGATTACTATTTGAGAAGTCACTC
>JAOVVB010000031.1:9739991-9763357 GCA_028570985.1 Heterobranchus longifilis | reverse complement strand
TCATCCGGAGATCGCTGGTTCGATCCCCGGGTGATGCTGTAACCTCTCACAGCCGGAGGCCTAGAGAGAGCTGATTGTCCGAGCTCTCTCAGAGGGGAGGGATGAGAGGTACTAGTGCTCCCACATTAATACGGCTCTACAAGCCAATCAGGGGCGTCTGTGAGCTTGCGCAGGCGGAGGGAGCAGATAGCGCTGTTCCTCCGAGTGTGTTACGCCGTTCCTCCGAGTGTGTGAGCGAGCAGTTCGAAAAGATGTTCACGTGGATCGGAGGAAACACGTTGGTCGGTCTGCGGCCCTCCCGACTGATTGGCGGTAGAAGCTTAATGTGGTAGCCTCCAGTGACTGGGAGGAATTGGACACTACTAAATTAGGGGAGAAAATCGGAAAATTCGAAAAAAGAAGGGGGAAAAATTAAAAAAACAAATGTGCTTCTGGAAGAATGGTCAAAAATTCCCATAAACACGCTCCTAAACCTTTGTGGAAAGATTTCCCTAAAGAGTTGAAGCTCTTATAGCTGAAAAGGGTGGGTTAACATCATATTAAAAACTATGGTTTAAGATTTGGATGATACTTAAGCTCACATGAATGTGAAGGCAGGCAAACAAATACTTCTGGCAGTATAGTGTATATAGAGGGCACGGTGGCTTAGTGATTAGCACTGTCACCTTGCACCTTCAGGGTGCGGGTTCGATTTCCAATATACAATATACGCCAATATTTTGGCGCCTGGTCCAAGACAAGACATTTCCTTGCTCTTCTCTGATGAGACAGGACAACGATACCTATTGTACTGTGAGATCAGCTCATCCAGTACTATTCTACATAGCAAAAAAAGTCCCACATAAAGTTATTTTTTACATGTCCTGGATATTTCTGCTGATTGTGCTATGCAGAATGGATGGCAGGAAGCAAAGCACTCCTCAGAAATGCAAGGCATGTCATTTTTCACTCTGTTTGAACAAAAAATCTTGAAACTTGTTTCATGTTTTGCATTTAATTCTGTAAAGTCTCTGTGCTGTTTTATGTTGCACCATGGTCCTGGAGGAATGTTGGGTTCTTTTCGGCATGAACTCTACCAGCTGTATTTAGTTGAAATTAATAAAAAAGTTATGATGAATATATTTTTTGCTGTACAGTTTTATTACTGTGAACAAACCATGCATGGATGCATGGAACCCATGCTTTGTTTTTTGATTCTCTTCCTGGCCTCAGTAAACCTTGCTTCTGAGTGGTGAATCTAAGTGGATAGGTGTGAACAGCTGAAACACCTGTGGGAGTTCTGGGGAAACCTGGTTTCACCTGAGCCAGGTGTCAGTAGGTCTTGCATATTTATGAAAACTAATATATATTAAGTAAAAAGACAGATCTGCTGAAAAAAAGTTAGGCACATCACATAAAATGTTTTTCTGAATGTTAGCTCCTTTGCTATGGGCACATACCCAAGTCACACACTCAGCTGTGTGTTCAAAACAATCTGTGAGCTTTGTTTATTTTGCATTTTCACAGTTTTTCTTGCTTGAGTTCTAAATTGCATCTCCTCAAAATGCAAATGGATGGACCAAATAGCTGAGTGTACATAGAAATAGGTGAATCCCTTTGATAGTGTAAAAGTGAAAATAGCATTAGCATATTATGTGGGAGAAAAGGGATTGTTGCGTTGACTGTCCATGATTATCTCAAGGTTGCATGTGAGATTGAAAGATGTGAGAATCATCTAGGTTTGAGATCTTGATGGGGATAACTCAGCTGAGATAGACATCAGTTCAGTTTTGCTGGTATTAAATTTCAGCTGGTGAGCTGCCATCAATTATGAGATGTCTGGCATACATGCTGAGATACAAGTGAAAACAAGTGTCTAAGGATGGGAAAGGAAGGATAAGTTAAGTGTCATCCACATGGAAGTGATACAAAAACCCATGTGAGGATATGACCAACTGATCAAGAATACAAGGTTTAGAGTCTGCATGGAGGATCTCCCTGAAATCACCTTACCTTCCATTCAACATTTGCCATGTTGGTAAAAAATTCCAAGACTCTCATGGATGGAGAAGAGAGTATTTTGCCAAAGAATAGTTAAAACAGTTATTAGTTAACCGTTTGGCAAATCTGATCATTAGTGATGGCCACAATGACAGTTTTGTGAAATGTTCTGGTTTGAAGCCGGATTGGTTATGCACTTGAAGGTTGTTTTATGAGAGACAGAGACAACTTTTTTATTTAGGGTTTAATATGATGTTGGCCCATTGTTTGAAGCTATACCAGTTCAACTCTTCTGGGAAGGCTTTCTACAAGTTTTGAGTGTGTGTTTATGGGAATTTTTAAGCATTCTTCCAGTGGCGCATTTTGAGGTCAGAGGCCTGGTTCTCAGTCTCCGCTCTAATTCAGCCCAATGGTGTTCTATCGGGTAGAGGTCAGGACTCTTCCACACCAAACTCGCTCATCCGTGTCTTTATGGACCTTGCTTTGTGCATATTGGAACAGGAAGGGGCCATCTCAAACTGTACCCACAAAGTTAGGAGCATGAAATTGTTCAAAATGTCTTGGTATGCTGAAGCATTAGGATTTTCTTTCACTGGAAGTAAGGGGCTGAGCCCAACTCCTGAAAAAAAACCCATACCAGTTCCAACTTTGTGGAAAGCATTCCTAGAAGAGCTGTTATTGAAGCCGTTATAGCTGCAAATGGTGGGCCAACATCATATTAAACCCTATGGATTAAGAATTGGATGTTCCTCAAGTTCATATGCATGTGAAGGCAGGCGAGTGAATACTTTTGGCAATATAGTGTTACATAAATCTATAATGAGAATTAAATGAATATGTGCAAATATCACTGAATGAGGATAAATATTAGTGGATAAACAACAGAAAAAATGAGATGTGCAATGAGCTATAGCTATTGAAATTGACAGCAGTGCCAAAGTGAATGGCAAGACTGAGGTAGTGCAAGCCAATGCTAAAAGGGTACATGCTAAGTAGATAAATAAATATCACTGCGAACAGTGAGTATGTTATTAGGGAGAGCAACATGTTTAACTGAGGAAGTGTATTGGTAGAGGGACCCTCTGACCACGAATTCCAATCACATCCCTAGGCACCATAAAGAGCTGTTAAAGCAACGTATGGCTCTGGGAACAAAGGATTTCCCAAGTCTGTCAGTAGAGCAGCTTTTTGAAAGAAGTCTGCCATTGAACATGCTTGGCGTTTTGATATTTTATTATAATTCTTATGTGAGAAATGTTGTGATTTGAGCTTGCTTCAGTTGTTCAGGTCTAGGTTCAGCAATGTTATGTGCTCCAAAAAAGTGGGTTAGCTGACTACCTAAATATACTGAATGATAGTTTTTCCTATCAATAGATTTTTTTTTTCTTCCCTGATGGCGTGGGCATATTCCAAGATGACAATGCCAAGATTCGTCAGGCTCAATTTGTGAAAGAGTGGTTCAGGGAGCCTGAGAAATCATTTTCACACATGGACTGGACATCACTGAGTCTCAGACCTTAATCCTATCGAGAATCTTTGAGATGTGCTGGAGAAGACTTAATGCAGTGTTCCGACTCTCCCATCATCAATACAAGATCTTTGAGAGAATTTAATGTGACTCCATATGGAAATAAGTGTTGTGACGTAAGCTTATCAAAAGGATGCCATGGCCAGTGTGTGCTGTAATCAAAGCAAAAGGTGGTTTAATAAAATATTAGTTTGAGAGCTTTTTTTTTTTTTTTAATGGTCTGGCCTATCTTTTCATTATATTCGAACATCTTTGAGATTAGTGTTTATTAGTTTAATTTTTAAGGATTTTCCAAAATTTTAAATTGAAGGATTTTCAGTGATATTTATGATGACATGCAGATAAGGCTAATTTGCTTGCCCAAATTTCCTGGTGTGTGCAGGTGTGTGTGTCTGTGTGCCTTGTGATGGATTTTCACCCTAAACACCAATAACTTCACCCTAAACAGCAATGTATCGTGCCTTGTGTCAATGTATTCTTATGAATCTAAAGATCTGCCTAAAATTAACCCCCACACACTATTTTCTTTATTCCCCCAACGGTATAGGAATATTCCCAGACTGTGTAATTGTTTTGGGAGCATGTGGAATCATTTTGACACATGAATTGGCCACCACATTGCATAATGTAATCAAGCTAAAGGCAGTCAAACAAAAATCTTTTGGCCAGGCAGTGTAAGATGATGCATTTTAATATTGTGTTGTAAATACTTTATAAAATGTTATGGTTTATTTACTTTTCTGTCTTTTTTTACATGGTTTATTAGGCAGATCCAGTTATGATCCTGAATGACGACAATACAGTGGTGGTCAAGTCCAATCGAATGCAGGAAGGCGGTGTGCCCCAGCTTGAGCCAGGCATGGTGGTTGGTCAACTGACACTGGCCGATGCTCTCATTGTCGGCAACTGCAACAGTCAGGTACACTATGGGGACTGGAATTGCTTATATTCTGTGCATTCAAAATATTGAAGCAATCTGAAGAAAATTTCTTGATCTATTAGGTGTTACAGATGCACACAGCTGTATCATGCAGAAATAAATATTATATAAAATATAATTATTTATTAAAAATTATCAGTGATTTTTTGTTGTGGTTGTGGACCTGCGTTCAATTAATTGTCTAAGGCAACATAATGCTCTGAAACGCCTGCAGTGGTTTGTAGATGTGCTAAAGTGGTTTAGCACCTTATTTTGCAGAGAAATAAGCAATAGCATGTTCTTTTTTGTGTAATATATCTAGATTGATTTGCAAGCAGTGCCTTGTAAATATAGTAAAGTAACAAAAGTACTGTAAATTATTGCTGTTATTTGTAATGGTAATGCCTTATTTTTTCTCTTAAGAAAACCAGTGTGGGTAAAACATGACAAGCTAACTCATGCCTGCAGTCACTCAGGTTTCCTTAATAGAAACTGTCTATTAACTGCAATATCTCACAGTAATTTGTTTTATATATCTATAGGATTTGCAAGTATTTTTAGTCTTTCATGCAAGTAGAAGTATGAATAGAAAACCTCTACTTTTTCAGGTACAAAAAGTTTTGGCCGTTTGTTAACTGCTAGTACTGAAATATGTGCTATTGTATATATTGTATATATAGTACACATGCTACTGTAATGAAGAGGTGTGTATGCAGATTTACATTGCTGGCAAGTCCGACTGATGGGTATATCAGATAACAAATGCCATCTGAAATAATTAAATCTAAATTTACTCCAGTTATGGGACACTAGTGTAACCTACTTTTACAGTTGAAATTTAAAGATTTTCTCTATACAAAATGTACAAATTGATCCCAGAACTTCAGCAAAGGACCCAGTGGAGACTTTAGAGAAAATGGGTACAAAAGTATCTATATCCGCTTTAAAATGAGAAAAATATCGAGATAACCTGAAAGGCTGCACAGAAACGAAGAAGCTACTGCTCCAAAATGTCAAAATTCCAGATTATGGTCTGAAGCTGCACCTGGGGACAAAGATAATTTTTTTGGGAGAAATTTCCTTTGGTCTGATGAAAAACAATTTATATTGTTTGGACATAATGACCATTGTTTTCTGGAGAAAAAAGACGTAGGCTTGCAAGACGAAGAACACCATCCCAGCTGTGAAACAGAAGGGAGGCAGGATCATGTTGTTTGGGTGGCTTTGCTCCAGGAGGGCCTGGTGCACTTCCCAAAATAGAAGACATCATGAGGAAGCCTATAAACCTGACTGAGTTATGCCATTTCTGTAAGGAGGAATGGGCTAAAATTCCAGCAACATATTGTAAGAAGCTTGTGGAAGGCTGGCTGAAAGGTTTGCTCCAAGTTAAACAATTTTTAAACAAAAAAAGGCAATGCTACCAAATACTAAGTGTAAACCTCTGTCCCACTGGGAATGTGATGAAAGAATAAAAGATGAAATAAATCTTTGTTTCTGCTATTATTTTGATATTTTACATTCCTAAATTAGTGATCCTAACTGACCTGAAATGTTTACTAAGATCTCAGGAATTGGAAAAACTTGTAAAAAGTGTATTTGTGTATGTAAACTTCCAACTTTAAATGTAGGTGCTGATAACTTCATGACAAGATACTGCCTCAGATTTCACTAGAGCAATACCCTTTACTCCTGAGCACCTACACTGTCCTCGGTATGCTGTCTGCCCAAGTAAAAGCCAACATACTGCCACTTTTGAGGTTTCTTTAGAACCAGAACTGTCTGCGCAAACAATATCAGGCCTTTTTGTTACCTGTGGTTTGCAAGTTAAGGTAAACTGTACATCAACTGTATTAACATTCATGAAGGTGTCCCTTTAATTCCAACACTGACAAGTCCTACCTCATCCAGAGTGTTCTTGACTTGGGTAGATGCAAAAGGCTTTTTCTTCCCCAAAGAAATAATTATGCAATCATCCACTTTGGTATGTCAGGCCTTTTGGTGTTTCTAAGCTCAAAAATGCATTCTTTCTATTTAAGAATTTATCAAAATGTTGATTTGGCCGCTCTAAGTTTCTGCTGTGCTGATGTTTTATTAGGCAGTGTTAGAGTGTTTAGCCTTTTAATGTCCTTCTCTTTCATCAGCATGTTGAACAGCAGTTTACGTGAACATCTATCAAATGCAAATTCAACACAAATTAATTGGCATAATGTTTATTTTCTTGATTTTCATAAAAAGATAAATAAGAAACCTTCCACTATTGCTCATCAGTCAGTTTTCCAATTACTTTTTATCTTGTAAGATTAAAGGGGCTTGATCAAAAATAGTTAATGTACTGTAATATTGTATTAATACAATAATTGTTAATTCCCTTGAATTAAAGTTGAAAGTCTATAGTTCAATAATATCTTGATTGCTTCATTTGAAATCCATCGTGGTTTTGTACAGAGGCAAAAAATGTCACTGTTGAAATACTTTTAGACTGTACTATATTTAGTGCACATGGTGCGGCCTTGATTTCTTTTTTTCTGAATGTGTATTTCTTAAAACAGCAAGATCAAGGCAGCATTAAAACAAAAATTATATCAAATTTAAGAACACACGATGTAAGATGAATTTTTTTTTTCTTTTGCTCAGGTGAAGTTCAGTGAATTGACCATCGACATGTTTCGCATGCTCCAGGCCCTCGAGCGAGAACCTGTCAATCTTGCCACCCAAACGACCAAAGCAGGGACTCTTGTAAGAGAAGACTCTTGCACTCTCCCCATCTCTCTCACCGTTGAGTGTTCTTTTTCGTCTCTTTTTTCTCACCCTTTCATTGCTTTCACTCTCTCTTACTTTCTTAGGCGTTTATCTCTTTGTTTTTCCAGGAGCCCAGTGAAAAGCCAGCCAAGCGGGAGAACCCCCACAAATACCTTCTATACAAACCAACCTTCAGCCAGCTTTACACCTTCCTTTCAGCCTCCTTCAAGGTCAGCACACATTTCATGCACACAACAACTTTGTTTGTGTTTTACAGCCTGTCTGTAAAGTTGCTCCTTGCGTCAATAAGCCAGTAAACTTTTTGAAGTCTAACTACTGAGATTTCAAAGTGTTCATATGCCTTTCATTTTACACATTGTGATACAGAAATAATTTTTAAACGATTATATTGATAAAATGTAATTAAATATTAATTAATAATAATCAGTTCTGACAAAATCTCCAAGAACTGATTATGCAAGAATGGGCTACCATTAGTCAGGGTGTGGCCCAGAAGTTAATTTGCAATCCAGGGCGACTTGTCTTAAAAAAAAGGGGTTAATTTTTTGTCATTCTCAAAACTTCTGGCCACGGCTATAAGAGTGTTGTGTGGCAGTACTTATACTAACCGAAGTAACAGATTTCCAGCTAATTTGATGCAATCTAACGCTGATATGGCATCATGTCAGTCTGTTGCCTTTAGCTCATTTGCAGTAGAATGGTGTGGCACAGCTAGAGAGGTGTTAGCGTGTTACTAGCTCTCTTTTTTTTGGATCAAAGCTCCTCTCCTGAGAGAGCAGAAGAGTGCCCTTTGCATGTGTGACCACATGTTTGCAATTACTAAGTGACAGTGCTGTTGGAAAATCTCTCACTTTATCCCCTGTATGAGTCGGTTTTCCTTTTATCTATGCAGGGCCATAGAGAGCTTGCTCTGCTCGTATTTTATCAATCTGTTCTCTCACATATGTCTGTGAATATGTGTATTACATTCTGCTGTTGCATGAAAACAGTCTTTTTTTTTTTATAACCTCTTTGTTGCTTTATAGTCAAAGCTGTTCTTAAAAAAAAAATCAGAAACTATAAAATGTTTAAGGCACACATGACTTATAAAACACAATGTACTGTATGTAAGAGCATGATGCTAGGGCTGCCTTATTTATAATGACTTTTTTTTTTTCTTCATTTTTTAAATTTGACCTCATTTATTTAAAAACCTTAAATAGTACCTTGAATACCTTAAATAATAATTAATATATTTAAAATACATTTTATTTGTATTAATTTTCTAACCTATTTAAAGGTAGTTGTTGAGATCTGGAATGTGTTGCAATGAAAGTTGCTGTTCTTACATATTTGGTTGTTTATCCATGTTTAGTTTGTGTTTTTGAGTTGCTGATTTGGACGGTTTCGGTTTATTTGACAGGAGTTACCTGCCAACAGTGTTCTCCTTGTATATCTGTCAGCCACTGGGGTCTTTCCCACTGGACGTGTGGAATATGAAGGTATTCTCTTTCTGTTTTCCCTCATTTTAATTATTGTTTGTAAGATAATTTCAGAATTGACTGTTCCACACTCAATATACTTAAACAGTAAGCCATAAAGCAAGTGAGGATGATTTCTCCATAACCCAGTGATGCTGGCTCATAAAATGCATTAATACTGTCAAGCTCACCAAAGTCCAGCCCACTAGCCACTCAAACCCACACAAACACACACAAACTGTTCTCCACTCACTTATTCAGCTTATGATAAACGAAGTACCTTTGCTTGCATTGAGTAGAAAATTTAATGATGAAGTACTTTTCACTCTTCTTATTAGGCCATTCTATAACAACGAGGTCAGAGTCTCGAACTCCTCAGAGACCCATCCTCTTTTGTGACCCAAAAACTCCTCCTCCCAAAATGCTGATCTGAAATTAAGGTCTCATGAGCCTCAGGAAGAAAAGTAGCAAGTGCTTCAGTAATTCTTTATTCTTTGGTCTTATTCTCCTTAGGACCCTATGACTTTGGAGGAGTTCTAACAAACACTAATCGTGATGTTGTAAATGGTGAGGCAGTGCAGAAGAGAAACCAGGCCCAGAAAGAGATGCACTGGTAACGAATGTCACCCAGTCACTGTATACAAAACATAAATTCTTAAACTATCTTACTGCTGGTAAACTGCTCCTTTTTATCATTTCTTTCTTGCAGTAATATTAATGTGTTTTTATATGTGCAACCATAAGCCTTCACCCTGGAGACCTGTATCCCTTTACCAGGAAGCCCTTGTTTGTTATTGTGGACTCATCCAACAGCATGGCCTACAAGGTAAATTTACTTAATTCATGTGCAAAACCAACCATATGCCCGCATATAATCATAAGGATAATATTACATTTTATAACTATTTATAAATATATTTTTTTTCTTTTTCTTTATTTTTTTATTGGAAAAGTGTTGCCTCTTTCAGAATCTTTCATTGATTACTTTGACAGATACAGACAGCTGCAGAAGAGCACCTCCATGTGGCCATTTAAAAAACTCATGAAATTGTTTTAAATATGAAGGCTTGTTTTACTGTCAAATATTTCTTTATTAATGTTGTTAAACAAGTATTAATATGACATTTTTTGTCTTTCTCTGTAGAATTTCTGTAATTTGTTTGGCCAGCCTTTGGTGTGCCTACTTTCCCCTACCGTGTATCCAAAAAGCATGCAAGGTTCCGTTTCTTTGTATTGTTTTTAAATTTCCTGTTATTTATTTTTAGTATGCATCTTAATATTTTACACATAAGTTGTTTTCTTTTTTAATAATGGGTATGCATTGAATGCTAAACAAGCAGTGGGTTTTTTCAAATGACTTCCAATAAACAGGAATAAAAAACAAGAAACGCTAAAATTAAGTGAATTGAATGAGCGAACAATCTAATTTACCTCTTACTCCACATTAACTCAACAAAGAACATTGTTGCCTATGGAAATTAAGTGATTCTGTTCAGTTATCGCATCTTTAACCAGTCCAAATTGGGGGATCCTCAACAACAACCTTTATTTAATGAGAGCCCCAACTAGAAGAAGGGCATCAGAATGAATCAGCTAGAAGGAAGAAGCAGGCAGGATCACTGGTATCTTAAGAGTGCTACTGTATGTGTAGCAGAAAGAGAGAGGGAGAGAATACAGTTAGGTATGCTCACAGTCACATAATGGATAACTTTAATGTACAGCTTGTGCAGAGTGCAGGCAGGGACTAAAGACAGCATAACCAAAAGGGAGAACCAGAAACACAGACATGAGGGCTCCCAGGGAAGCAAAGCAACCAGTCACTTCATGCTAATAAACCTAAGTAAAATGGTCAGTAGTAGTATTGTTAATTTTATGGTTTATCTAGTAAATATTGCTACAGTATTAAATATGTATGTAGGATGTTTTTTTTTTCTCTTTTCTACGGCTTTTCTATAGCTGAGACACAAAACCTCCAAGCTGTTTAAAATACTGGGAAATTAATTTACTATTTACATTCTAGTTTTTGAGTGGTCTGTTGTAGGGTGTGGGATCGATTGCGCAGACTTATTTGTGGCTAAGTATATTATGTTAGCATAGAGACCTTTAGCTGCATTAAATTTGTGTCCATGTTTTTGTAAGATGGTTAAACTATCATTATAAAGAACTGCACAAACTTATTCTTTACCAGTTAGACATGACTGATGTATATGTAACGGTATCATGGCATAACTTGCACCATTTAGTTCTACCTACTCATTTATGGAATAAGATTTGTGCCAAAAAATAAATAGATAAAAATTATGCCATGAATGAACAAATTAACAAATACTATACAAGACAATTGCAATTAGTTTCTGTGTTCTCCACTTTTCTCCTACTGAGCACTTCTATTTTTTCCTTTTCTTTTTTTTCATTTCTTTTTGTTCTTTTTTTTCTTTTTTTTTCTGGCCAGCTTTGTGGCACTAATCTCTTGTGGGGAGAGTTATTACATGGCTGCTTCCTCATTGGCCAGCTGCTATCTGTCAGGTCTTCCAGTGCTGCGTCTTCAATGACCAGCTTCCGTAGGACAGAAGTTAAAGTGCTGCATCCTCATTTGACGGCTGCTGTAGGGAGGGTGTTACAGTGCTGTGTCCTTATGTGTGTCGTGGCCAGTTATCTCTACTACATTTTTAAATGAAGTTTACTGGCAAGTGCCAGTTTTCTGCTGATAAAACATAATTGTTTTAATAAAAACATGTTTTTATTGATCAACCAGTTGTTTTTATATTCAAGGATTTAACATCTACATATAGGAAATAAAAACATGTATAGTTACTCAATTGTGATAGTTTAGCTATAATGATTGCTAGGTGCTTAATAGAGGAAGCGTGCATCTGTGTAGGTTTACATGAACCATACATGAAATGTGTATGTGTACATGAAATGTACAAAATGTGGACAAATATGCTATAGATATTACATGATAAGTTTATTATTATTATTATATATAATAGTTTTTTGTTTTCTTTTTTGTTTGCTTGTTTGTTCAACTGGAATGATGGGGCTATAGAGACAAAAACAAGCATTTCCACAATGTGTTTACAATTGCTTATTACAGTAAATAATTTTCCACCATGAAAGTAGTTAATGTAAGCTGTAGATGGGTTTTAATTAGAGTCAGTCATTCCTGTGTTTACTCTGGTCATCCTGCATGGGGCGGTGCATTGAACCACGCACTGTCCTTATACACAGTGGAACAAATATTGTTTTTGTCCTCTGTGTGCTTTCATGGAGCAACATATAACATATTTGTCCATATTCTGTCCATTTAATTTACCCTAAATTACATGACATTATATAGGGATTTCTTCACAAGTATCACTAACTCATCGTCGATACCGCTTTATCCTGTATTCAGGGTAGTTGGGGGCCTGGAGACTTGGGGCTCGAAGCGGGGTACACTATGTACAGGGTGCCAATCCATCACAAAGCGCACACACACACACACACACTGGCAATTTGGGAACCCCAATTAGCCTAATCTGCTAACTGGAGGAAACCCACCAAGCACAAGGAGAACATGCAAACTCCATGCACACAAAGACGGGAATCGAGTTTGGCCAGGAATCGAACCCGACCCCTGGAGGTGCAAGGCGACAGTGCTAAACATTACACCACCATGCCGCCCCCACAAGTATCAACGTAGAAAAAAGGCAAATCAATTCTTGATACATGTATATAACTCCTTATGACAATGAAAAGTTTTGGACCACAGAAGAAATGTAGTTGATGTATTGTTAGGCCTACACTGATATACACTTCCTCGGTTAAATGCCTAGCAGCAATTATAGACTAACTACCAAGATGCTTTTTATCCAGAAAAAACAGAGATTGCCAGGAAATTTGTCGTGAGAATGTAGTGGAGATTTAAACTGCTGGCCATTTTGAAAGCAGCCCTGTAATCTCTGTCCCCATGAGATATTTGTGAAAATTTTAAAACTGAAAAAAAAGAAAAAAAAGAATGAGGAGTAAACTTAAAAAAATAAACAAGATGTAGATCCACTTCAAAATAAAAGATGTTAAAAATGTTGAAAAGCAGATACTCTTTTATTACTTTAAAAAGAGAATCCAAAGCTAAAGGATGTCATTTGAGAGAGACTTCCATTACTTGTTAGATTCATGTCATTTGGGGTACATGTAAAAATGTGTAAATTATATGTTTCATCTGACTTTTTAAGGCTGAGTGGTAAATCTTTATTTTTATCTTGGGACTTAGATTTTTAGAGATGTATAAATTTTTTTTTTTACCTAATGTTGTTCTCTGCATTTTAGACAATTCTCAGCGTGGGAGTCTCTTCACTCTTTTTCTCTACAATCCCCTAATGGGCTTCCTGTCTGTCTGTGGGCTGACCAGTATGCGTCAAGGTTTATGGGAAAAGTCCCAGGAGTTTTTGCGCAAAGTTTTTCACGACATTGGCCAGATGCTCACTAGCTCCAGGGCCATTGGTAACCACAGAAATTATAGTTTTGTTATTTTCTTATCATTACAGTATGTATCGTTATGTAATTAAGTGAAAAATAAACTTGAGCAAGCTTTGTATGCAAGAGCATACTTGCAATGGTTAAGATATGAATTAATGTTTATTTTTGTGTTTTCATTGTAGATCAGGCATTTTTGCAGTTCTATGGTGATGAGTTTTTGAGGCTTCTGATGATCAGATTCGTGTTCTGCTGTGCCACTCTCCGACTACACAAACTCTTTCGGGTAAGAAAGCACTTCACTTTGGATATTCATCTGAACACAGCTTAATACCTGCCTATTTTATCATGCACTACCTAAACCTGAAGGTTTAGCACTTGACATTCAAAGATATCAGTAATATTAGGCATAGCACAAAAGGTTAATTCCTTGTGTTCTTATTCTCTTTGTGTTTCTCTTTGGTGGCTTGAAAAACAACTAGGTGTATAATGCCACCTACTATATATATATACACAAGTTTACTCGGATATGGAACAGTATTACTAATGTGATATCTGGGAGGGAGAAGAATTTCCCTTGGCACGGTATGAAGCAATTGTGCCTAAAAGCACCCTTAAAGAGTTTCTCTTGGTACTTTCTCTTATGTAGTATGTATTTACTAATGTATTTAGTACCTGAATAGAAACCTGGCACCTCTTGGTGCAGCCTGTCAATATTTTACTGAGGTGGTTTTGCTCTAAGAAAGTGTCTGTATTATTAATCAAATTATCTGGCTTTTAATTTCAAGTCTGCTTTTTTTGCCTGATATTTTAAGTTTTGTTACTGAAAAATCTGTGTATTATTGGTGTGTATGCTTCTGTGGTGGTCTTCGATGTGGTGGCAACAAAAGCTTTTCTATAGGTCAGGATGCTTTCAGGATGCTGTTTGAAATACTACCAAACCTTTTAATTTTTGAATGGTCTGTTTTAAGCTGTGTGTAATAAAGAGAGCCATATTATCCAACATATAGCAGAGCATTAACTTTAAGCATTCAGTCACTTGCTTAAGCTTGATAAAACTGCATAAATTGTACCTGAGACTAAAGTGTTTTTAAAGCATTGTCACGCCAAGTACTGACTGGCTTTAGTGAAACTCGAAAAAAGTGAAACTCGAAAAATTAGAATATCGTGGAAAAGTTCATTTATTTCAGTAATGCAACTTAAAAGGTGAAACTAATATATGAGACAGTCTCATTACATGCAAAGCAAGATAGTTCAAGCCGTGATTTGACATAATTAAGATGATTATGGCATACAGCTCATGAAAACCCCAAATCCACAATCTCAGAAAATTAGAATATTGTGAAAAGGTTCAATATTCTAGGCTCAAAGTGTCCCACTCTAATCAGCTAATTAAGCCATAACACCTGCAAAGGGTTCCTGAGCCTTCAAATGGTCTCTCTGTCTGGTTCAGTAGGAAGCACAATCATGGGAAAAACTGCTGACCAGCATTGACACCCTCCATAAGGAGGGAAAGCCTCAAAAGGTACTGTAATTGCAAAAGAAGTTGGATGTTCCCAAAGTGCTGTATCAAAGCACATTTATAGAAAGTTATGTGAAGGGAAAAGTGTGGAAGAAAAAGGTGCACAAGCAGCAGGGATGACCGCAGGCTGGAGAGGATTGTCAGGAAAAGGTCATTCAAAAGTGTTGGGGACTTTCACAATGAGTGGACTGAGGCTGGAGTCAGTGCATCAAGAGTCATCACACACAGACGGATCCTGGACATGGGCTTCAAATGTCGTATTCCTCTTGTCAAGCCGCTCCTGAAGAACAAACAACGTCAGAAGCGTCTTACCTGGGCTAAAGAAAAAAACAACTGGTCTGTTGCTCAGTGGTCCAAAGTCCTTCTTTTCAGAAAGCTTAAATCAACATTAGTATTGCACATTATACTGTGAAAGAGGTGGCCTTTGTGACCAAATAAATCTAAATATTTTGCATGTAACTGACTCACTTTTTAAAAAAACAAAAAAAGTCCTTCATGCAGTCCTAAAAGTTCTTTATGCACTCCTACATTTTTTCAATTAGAAACACATGTGTTTCTTTGGGGGGGAAAATGTGTGTCAAGCCCTGCAAGGTAACAAAGTTTTTAAAATGATATATAGGCTGTTTTGGCTTTGTTTTTTCTCTTTAAAACAGGAAGCACAGAGTTTTCCAGAATCGTACCCCCAGCTGCCCAGACAGGAAATGGTGGAGAGCAACCTACTGCAGAAACACATAACGGAGCTGGCAGCCATGCTGGACGTGCAAAACCTCTTTGTTGATGGCATGCTGGATAACTACTGACTGCAACGTGGCACAATGCCACTGTGCCGCCTTACACGCTAATATGGGCGCACACACACACCGGGTCTGTAGATCCTCCTGAATGAAGTTGCTGGTATTTTGTTTAACTTAACCTCTACATATTTAGCTCTAGATAGTTTTTAACAATTTAAGAAATATCTCATCTTTGTGGTCAGATAGATACATTTCCCCATTTTCACACATTGAGAGGAGATCCACAGCTACGTGTCAAATAGCTCCTAAAGTACAATATTGAATATTGTTTTATACCTGCATGTGTTTTTGTGCAGCTACAGAGACAAAATCTGCTAAAGGCAGCTGTTGGTTTTAGAAAGATAGACGGAGGAAGTGAAATATAGAGCACTTAACCTAATTGAAGAAAGACTGAATAACTTTACAACATACTGACTGGTAGTTTGCTTTTCAGATTCTTCCATATACAATTACAGCAAGGGCTGTGTGACAAATTGCAATACTCAAAGATATTTTCACAATACATGATATTTATCACAATGTTTAGATTTGCTAACAAACTGCCAGTGAACACTGAAAAAACTGCTTCGGTTTCTTTTAATATACAAAGCATTATTTCACAAAGAAAATGAAGAAAAATGAAACGTACAAAAACAGATATTACATGTAAGTTGTTACTGTAACACCGGACTGTCAGAGTTGATACCTTGGTACTGCTGATACTGATATCATCGCAGTAATTACCGTTGTGATGTAGTTTATCACAGTATCGTTATCTCATAACAGCCATTATTTCTTGTTTTGTCGGTTTTTTAAAGTTGTGCTGAAAAATTCATGTGTTCTGTGTGTAGTGCAGACAACACATGCAGTTGTTTGTTTTGACAGTCAGATGTCTTACACATCTTGACTTGTTTATTGGGATGGTTTGCTTACAGTCTAGATTCATTACTTGTGTCATGTGTACTGTGATCTCTGGCCTTCTGAAGCTGGTTTAAAAATGAATGCCTTTTTTATACACGTACATTTTAGCAAATTAAGACTTTACAGTTTTGCATGTCTTAGTAGTGTTAGGACCATATAGCCCATACAAACATCCTGATTTCTTGACCCATTTGTGCGGTGGACAACTATGTAAAACACTCAGTGTATGTGTGTATATGTGTATATAAATTCACTGTGCACTTTATTTGGAACACCTGTACGCGACTAATTCATGCAATTATCTACTCAGTCAATCTTATGGCAGTAGTGCAACGCATAAAATCATGCAGATCCAGGCCAACACCTTTGAGTTATGTTGACATCCACCATCAGTATGGGGAACAATTTGTGATCTCAGAAGTCTGGTTTGGGTAATTCTATTTCGCTTCTCGTCTCCTGAATTTTACATGCACAACAGTGTCTAGACTCCCAAAATGGTGCAATAAAGAAAAAAACCATCCAGTGAATGACAGTTCTGCAGATGAAAACATGTTGATAATGATCAATGGAGAATGGCCACAATGGTTCAAGCAAACAGCAAGCTACAGAAACTCAGACAACCACTCTATGCAATTGTGATGAGCTGAAAAGTATGTCAGAATGCAGAAAACCTCAACTCTTGAGACTGGAGGACTACAACAGCAGAAGACCATTTCGGGTTTCACTTTGTTAGCTAAGAACAAAAAGCTGAGGCTACTGTGGTCATGGGCTAAGCAAAAAAGTAGCCTGTTCTTACCAACCTTGATTTCTGCTGAGGCACACAGAGGATGGGGTCAGTATTTGATGCAATACTGCAGCATGAATTCATGAACCCAACTAGCCTTGTGTCAACAGTCCAGGTTGGTGGAGATGATGAAATGGCATGTGGAATGTTTTTGTCTCAAACAGATTTCATGAACATGACAGTGAGTTCAGAGTCCTTCAGTGGCCTTCCCAGTCAGCAGATCATAATCCAATATAACACCTTTGAGATGTGGCAGAACAACAGCATGACCGTGCACCTAAAAAATCTGCAGAAATTGCATGATGCAATCATGTCAACATGTACCAGAATCTCAAAGGAATGTTTCCAACATCTTGTTGAATGCCTGCCATGAAGAATTGAGGCTGCTCTGAGAGCAAATGGAGGCCCTACCTAGCATTTCTACAGTGTTACTAATGAAGTGCTCAGTGTGTCTGTGTGTGTGAAACTGCTCTTCTGGGATTTTTACACACAAAAGTGTCTAGAATTTACAATGTGTGTGTATATGTATGTGTATACATATTTTATATTATTTTATATATCAAAACCAATTTGCAGTCAGAAGTTGAGATATACTCATCATAAATATGAATTTCATGGCAATATTGGAGTTGTATTGAATTTTATTTTTTGAGCTGGTCTTTTTATGACACAGCACTTTTTTATTGTATAACATTTATATACTTTATGGTTAATGAAATCACCAGTGTTAACAATATGTACACAGCATGCATACCTAATATTTGGTTGAATGTCAGGCAAATGACGTTAGCAAATTCTATCTATTCATTCTTTGTAGCCGTCCTCCAGCCTTTCACAGAATTCGGTTTGGATATTTGACCACTCTTTTTGATGCTAAAGACTCCTGAGGTAGTCTTCCTTCATTATTCCATCCTCTTGGGCATGCACCACTTCCCCTGGAAGCAAAACAGCCCTAAAACATGATGCTACCACCAGAATACTTTACTGTTGGTACTGTCTTCTAGGGGTTGAATGCCCAATCTTTACTTCTCCAAACATAACTCTGGTAAAAATTTCACTGCAGAAAGGCATTTCTGCAAACATCCAGCAATCAGCTCAAACATCAGTCAAGCTTGAAGATGTAAATTTTTGGCCAGGACCTTATCAGTCCTTATCTCACTTGATTGTGGACAGTGACATTGGTCTAGCAGCTTCTACTTGATAGCAGGCATGTGCCTCTTAACTGAGTTTGACAGTTTGGGCCTTCTTCCAGACGTTGACAAAAGTGGCTAGACCTCTCAATAGCTTGTACTTATGTACAACTACTTTACCTGGTTTTAAAATCTGTAAGTGTTTAGAAACCTGTCTTGTGTCCACCATCAACTTTCTCAGATCTGCATTGAGCTCCTTGGACTTTTCCCATTGAACTGTTTGTCAATCCGATGAGTGCTATCAAGCAATTAAATTCACTTAAGTGGACATTGTAACAAGGCAGATTTACAGAGAAAAAAATCCAGATATAAAATTTTTAAAATGTAGATAAAAAAAAAGATAAAATATCAATTTGTCCATATTGAGAAAGCTAGAGCAAGGTTAGGTGAAACCTTGAAAGTAAGTGGACTCAAAATGGAAACTATCCTCATTTGGGCGATACCAGATACAGTAGTCCCATAAGTAACTTATAAGTAAACTCATTTTGTGACTGTGTGCTATACGGTCATATGGAGAGAGAGAGAGAGAGAGAAACATAATTTGATATGCTCTCAGTCATGGAATGAATAAGGTTAATATATATTTTGTGCAGAGTAAAAGTAAGGACTCTGGCAGGTCTAGCTATGGCTGGATAACTAATAGGGAGAAGCAGAATGAACCACACAAACATGAAGTTTATGAAGTTATTAAGTTAATTATAAGTTATGCTTTACTGGTCAATAACAGTATTTTAAAATCAATGTGACATTTTAATAGAAGCCAGTGCAGTGTGGATAAGATGGGTGTGATGTGCTCATATCGTCTGGTTCTAGCAAGTTCCTGGCTGCTGCATTGTGGAATAACTGGAACTTGTTTATACACATAGTCAAACATTTAGCAATTAAGGCATTACAATCTATAAACTAGTAGTAACAAAAGCACAAAGTAAATTTTTTGTTTCTTTGCAATATTTCTGAGATGAAAGGCTCTGCTAGTATGGCCCTGTCACACTGGGACACAGCATCCTAAAAGTATTGATGAATGCAACAGAAACGGGGTCAAAATGGAAAAACGTCTCGATCAGGTTCTCAATGCATCGATCATGTTGTCATTAATGTTCTATTACACACATGATCATTCATTCACCACATGTAATGAGAATGAACCGAGTTACTGTATTACTGTGTCTGATCAGATTGTCATTGCATCCGATGGGTTTGCACAAATACCGTGACACGCACAGTGCTTTTCATTACGAAGTAATGGTGTGGGGAATTATGTCTAGTATTTATGCAAAATTCTTTGAACATGGCATAGACAAACTGATAACCTGCTTCATGCATGTCACAAATGTAGTATGCACCACAAGAACATACAGTAATATGAACTGAATGCTGTCTTTTGCAACCCGGTCCTACCACGGACATACCATGTTATGGTACAAGCCTGATGAGGTTGTTGTGAGAACTCTATTCACATACCAACATTGTAGTGATATCTTAATGACAGCTCAGAACACCACCAAATCTTTCCCACCTGCGCCATACTTATAGTATGTTAATTAAGTCACAAAGAGGGGTTATGTCGTTAATTGGTAAATACTGTCGTTACTACATACTTAAGTTCTTCCTGCGTCATGTTTTTGCCACATCCTCATCAACAGGCTTTTTCTTTTTTTTTCTTTTCTTTTAGAGTAAATATGTCCATGGGTGTAGGCAGTGGTCAACTTGGGTCAGGATGTAGCAGGGAGTGTCTGCCATAAGAAGTTTGGGAACCTTTGCTTTAGTATGTGTATAGAAGTCACCATTACATAAACAAACTGAGAAGGATCTGTGAAGTTATTCTGAGCGAGGAGTGGGCCTGAACCCCCTCACAAATCAAACACTTCTTACACTGGGACACAGTAGCCACCTGTTGTGGCCAATCATGATCACTTGCAGAAAGTTGAGAAGAGCCTTGTGCTTGGCATATTAAAGTCCATTTAGGGACCTACTGTATAGCACCACTGAATATGTGTGGGGATAGGTGTATTTTTGACCCTGTATACCTAATTTTGTGTTAATGTTAGAGAACCCAACAGAAATCTAGGTTCAGTCTTTTCCGCAGTCCAATTTAGAAAAAAAAGTTTTCTTTTAAAGATATTGGTTGTACAATCATTCCTCACC
The DNA here is from genome assembly GCA_028570985.1 of Heterobranchus longifilis. Lineage (NCBI taxonomy): Eukaryota > Metazoa > Chordata > Actinopteri > Siluriformes > Clariidae > Heterobranchus > Heterobranchus longifilis. The sequence continues at coordinate 9,742,917 of JAOVVB010000031.1, read as the reverse complement.
AGAAAAAGACTACTTAAAAAAAACAAACAATTAAAGCAGTATTGCCATGACATTCATTTTCCTGATGATTGTATGCAAATATCTGACCACTGTAACTGTATATGTATACTACAAGATGCACTCATCAAAAGTAAGAATCCACAAGCCTCCTTGAAACTCATAAAAAAAAAAAATGAAAACCCAGAAGTTCTGAAACCAAGATTAACCTCTGCTAAAGCTATATAAATGCCAAATCCTAAACACAGAAACTATCTACTAATGTCAATAAAAAGGCATTTGTTTTACCACCTGAAGAGGAGACGAGTGGGGGGGGGGGTCTTTTCTGCAAACCCAGACAGAAGAATTAGTTAGTCAGTTAGTTGCTGTGCAGAAAATTGATTTGTGACCTAATAATATGTTTTAAGATTATAGTTCTACATTTGCTTACTTTTGATCTGCCGTCAAAGGTGGCATAATTTGTTTAATAGATTTAGATGTAAATATCAGGAAACAAAAAGTGAAATTCTGTGTATTGTAGCTAGCTGCATATGGAGCTGAACAAATACAGACCGGTCAGTGTGTCCATAGTGCCTCGATATCGCAGAAAAAGTAAACCCCTTGATGGCAATCAAATTCCCTAAATGCGGTGGACTGTTCACGCCACACTGTGGTTCCTGAATGGTTTGAGAAACACAACGAAGGGTTCAGGGTGTTGACTTGTCTCCAAAATCCCCAGATATTAATCTGAACATCTTTCGTATGTGCTCAACAAACATCTCAGATATAAGGAGGGCCCACCTCGCAGCCTACACAAAATAAAGGATCTGCTGCTAATGTCTTGTTGAGTACCACAGAACACCTTTAGAGGTCTTGTGAAATCCATGCCTTGATGAGGTACAACTCGGCATATTTGAGATCTATTCAGGTACTTTAAAATTAGGAACTACTTACAGTTATTGTTATTTTAGCAGTATATAGGAAGTGAAATTAGCTCTCAGCTTCAATATGAGTACTTACAAACTATTATATTTTGTCCAGTTACAAAAAGCAAATGGACACACTGATGGTAAGGAATTAAATAATACTTGGTTGCAAATACTTTTCTATGACTTCATGAAGTCTGAAACACATACATGTACAGCCAGGTCCATAATTTTTAGAAAACAAATCGACAATTTTGCCTCTGTACACCCCATTGAATTTGAAATGAAACATTCAACATGTGAGCAAAGTCACAAGAGCGGTGCATTAACCATTCAGGAATCACAGCTATTTTCATATATTTACAACGTTCTTCATAAATAATGTAACAAATTAAATTGAAAAAAATATAATCATAAAAACAAGGATTGCCTTAATACTTAAATGAAAATCCTTTGTAGTTGATGAATGCCTAAAGTCTGGAACCCATGGACATTTCTACCCTTGATGTGCTTTGCCAGACCTTTACTGCAGCTGCCTTCAGCTGTTGCTTTTTTGTGGGTATTTCTGCTTTCTGACTTGGCCAGTGAAGAATATCCAATTTGGGCCTTGGGTAGCTTTCACTGTATATTTTGAGACATTATCATGTCTGCAATATGAAGCAGCGTCCTAGCAGTTTTTCAGCATTTGGCAGAATCTGAGCAGAGAGTATGGCCCTATATACTTCAGAATTCATTCTGCTACTTTTATCAGCCGTCAGGTCATCAATAAGCACCAGTGACCCAGTTCCATTGGCAGCCATATACTAATGCCATAACACTGCCTCCACCATGTTTGACACATGATGTCGTATTCTCTGTATCATGAGCTGTTCCATTCTTTTTATAACTTTTCTCTTCCCATCATTCTGGTACAAGTTAATTATTTTTCTGTTTTTGTGGTATTTTGTGTTCAGTGTGGTTCCATCAATTTAAGTGCATGATCAATTGGATTTAGGTCAGGTGCATTCCACTTCTAAAAATAAGAAAAATAAATCTTTCTTATCAAAAACTCAAAGTATGCTTTGGGTCCATTGTCCATCTACATTGTAAAACCTAGTCCAGAAAATTTTGAAGCATTTGGCAAAATCTGAGCAGATAATGTAACCTTAAACATTTTAGAATTCATCCTGCTGTTTTTGTCAGTAGTCACGTTATAAATTAAGCCATACGTGCTCACGCAATTGGATGAGGGGGTATTCTTCACATTTTTACCTTTTTAATACTTTTCTTCATCATGTTGGTACAGGATTTGGTCTCATCTGTCCGTAGAATGTGGTTCCAGGATCCTTACACTATTCACCTAATTTGGTTGTGAATATGATCATATTTAAGCTGAAAGTATGCATTTTAAAATCATATTCATTATTTAATTTCAATTTTCATGTACTGTGGTATACAGCTTAAATAACATTTTTGCCAAATGTACGAATATTTATATACCTGATTGTGTATAAAGAAATTGTGACGCAGAGCCATGTATTTGTCCGTCAGACTGTGTCTGATCAGATGAATCTTGTCGTCTTGCAGGTGTGTGCAGTGTTCATGAATGGAGCGGATAGAACATTAGAATATGACTGTCTTGCAGACATTTGTAAACTAGTCTGTCTTGTGATGTGATTATTTTATTTGTCTCTCAATTCACAGTCTTAATGTTGATAATTATTGTGATGATAACATTGCACTTTACTTTATTGAAGTCTGACCTTTTATTGTAGTTTGTTTGGTCTGAAAACAACATTGCATGGCAGACTCTTTTTGTCCTTTTCTCTATAGTTTTCTATACATCCCCCCCCTAAAAGCTACAAAAATAAATAAATCCCACACAGCTATGAGCTATGATCAGCACACCGTTATGGCTTGTGCCATTTTTATTGCTGTTCTGACACGGAGCATAATGATTTGAATCCCTTTTACTGAGCACAACCATATGTTTGTGATTTCAAAACTATGTTGTTGGTCACTGGTTAATCATCGAGCTACATGTT